>VZQC01004974.1:1908521-2090187 GCA_009823505.1 Rhizomys pruinosus
AATAAACATGGCCGTGCATGTATCTCTGTGGTGGCGTAAGTCTTGAGGGTACATGCCCAGGAGTGGTATGGCTGGGTCGGGTGGCAAGTTCATTCCAAGTCTTCCAAGGGTTCTCCACACTGCTTTCCATAGTGGCTGTACGAGTTTACATTCCCACCAGCAGTGGATGAGTGTTCCCCTTTCCCCACAACCTCTCCAGCACTTGGTATCATTTGTTTTCTTGATCCTAGCCAGTCTTACTGGAGTAAGATGATATCTTAAAGTGGTTTTGATTTGCATTTCCTTAATGATTAGTGATGTTGAGCAGTTCTTGAGGTGTTTCTCAGACATCTCTAATTCCTCGCTTGTGAAGTCTCTGTTCAGTTCTTTGCTCCATCTATTGAGCGGGTCGTTTGTCCCTCAACAGATAAATGGATGACAAAAATGTGGTACATCTACACAATGGAGTACTATTCATTATATTTACAGACCAGTGTGTCTCTCATTATTCATCAAAGCTTCATTTTACAATAGAGACTACAAAATCCTCACAACCAATCAAATGCAAAGGACAAGCATATGGGAAATTACCCAAATTACGTGACACATATATAATGCAGCCTCTAAACCCCAGGTTCAGGGAACATGACAAAAGAGGGACAAAATAATTTAAGAGCCAGAAGGAAAAGATACATTTATTGACATGATAGGAAGCTGGAGTAATGAATTCCCCAAAGTCAAGTGGTCTAGTGGGATCTGCATAATGACAAAACCAGTTGACAGGCCAAAGTAAATGAGAGAGGAGAAAAATGTCAAGGGTCCCACTTCAAGATGAATAGTTGCAGGCACTCATGGATGCTGATGGTGGGAGAATCAGATTTCCCAGGGACTAACTCCCTGAGAGTTTATTTAATTCACAAGGGATAGTCCTAAACTCATGTACACACAGGCAGCATTAAATGGATTTAGTGCATTTTACACACACACGCACACACACATACAAACACACATTTATAATTCTATGTACATAAAACAATGTTTATTGAGAAAGAGAACAGGAGGCTGAGAGGGAGTGGTGAGAAGTAGGGGATATGGGTGGCAGACTGGAAGATATAGAAGTATAACAGCAACAATTCTCACATACGAAATACCCAAAAAGTATTGGGAACAACGGACTATTTTTATTTAATTAGAGGGGGATATTATAAAGTTTAGTGGATATTCCAAGAGCATGCTTTTATAAGATTAGACACATCTTGTTATGATTCTGACATCAGAGGTTAAATAATCTTTTTAGATTGCTGTTCCTCCATATACATAATAAAAATCAATGAACAGTTTTTATGTTAAATATTTAGAAACAAATTAAATGTTTAAATGATATGAAAATATACAGAGACTAAAATAGTATTTTTTGGTCTTTTTGAGACAGTGTCTCCCTGTAGCCCCAGCTGTCCTGGAACTCACTATGTAGACCAGGCTAGCCTTGAACTCACAAAGATCCGCCTGCCTCTGCCTCCCGAGTAGGAGGATTAAAGGCGTGCACCACCACTCCCAGCTAAAAAAGCAATTTTAAAAGTACTTAACCATCTCCGTTCTACCTAGCTGAACCTGGATAACACTATTCCCTGAGCTTCCTTTAGCTCATTCTCGAAGGATTTCCAATCTTTAGCCATGAGTGCAGTGCTTTTGAATCAAGCCATAGGCATGTAGGTCTCTGTAAGTCTGCCTCCTATTCTTAATTCTTCAGAAAAGTATAATCTTTCCTTTTTTTCTTCATATTTCTTCTCTAAATAAGTTTTTTTTTTGATGCTTTGGACGGCCCTAGCATCTTATATTCCTATATGTTTTCTTTGAAGCTTCCTTCTCCCCACCACCTGTCTACCAGTTGGCCCTGTGGCTGACCTTCAGGCAGGCTTAGCCTGCAGGGCCACTTAGTATATATATATTTTTTTACTTCTCCCCTCCATTTTCCCCCTCAAAGTAGCTCTGAGATTCCCAACTGCCTGTATTGAGGATTTTTCTTTAAAATTCTAATACATTATCCTAAAACTTCTGTTCAGGGCCATTCTTAGAATTATTTTACAAATTAGACTAAGAATCTTCTAGGGTCTACTTTCATTCTTGGCTGTCCAATTTTACCAGCACTGTTTGTTAAACATAATGTCTTTTCTCCAGTGTGTATTTTTTGACCATTTGTCAAAATTAGGTGGCTCTAAATACATGGATTTAAATATGGGCCATTGAGAAACATCTTAAAAAGTGTTCAACGTCATTACTAATTAAGGAAATGAAAATGAAAACCATGCTAAGATATCATCTCACTCTGATAAGACTGGCTAGGGTCAAGAAAACAAATGATACCAAATGCTGGAGAGGTTGTGGGGAAAGGGGAACACTCATCTACTGCTGGTGGGAATGTAAACTTATACAGACACTATGGAAAGCAATGTGGAGAACTCTTAAAAAGCTCCAAATGAGCCTACCACCTGACCCAGTCATACCACTCCTGGGTATATACCCACAAGAGTCATCCTACAGCAAAGATATATGCACATCTATGTTTATTGCAGCTCTCTTCACAATAGTGATGAGCTGGAAACAGCCCAAATGCCCCTCCAGGAACCAGTGGATAAGAAAAATATGGTACATCTACACAATGGAGTTCTATTCAGTGGTAAACAAAGATGAGATCATGAACTTTGCAAGTAAATGGATGGAACTCCATTACTCTATGTGAAGTAACACAGTCCCAGATAAGCAAACTAGGAATGGTATCCCTCATTTGTGGATGCTAGCACCAAATCCCTAGTTGAAAGGCAAGCTGAGCAAAGTTAATGTTATATTTCTTTTTATCTGAAAACAGCTGTGCTGTAATAATGTAAATCCCTTAACGGGCTCTAGAATTAATTTACCACATATTTTCAGACTTTATAATTGTGCTATATGGTTGGAGGGTATGTATTCATATTTTAGAGTAATATAAAATTAAAGGGAAAATGTGAATTCCTTAATATAAAAAGAAATATGGGCCATTAATTTGACTCCACTGTTAACTGTGTCTGTTTTTATCCCAGAACCATGCTTTTTTATCACTTTAATTTTGTACTATAATTTGAAACCAGGGTTTGAAATGACTTCAGTCCTTATTTTATTTTTCTGAATTATTTTGGATATCCTGGGATTTTGTCTTTTCATATGATTTTTTTTAAAATTTCTGAAGTGTAGGAGATTTTTGATGACTTTTTACTGTTTTTATGTGTAGAATCACGTAATCTGCAAATAAGTGTATTTCGACTTCTTTCTTTCTTTCAAATCTGTATCTCCTTATCGCCTTCATTTGTTCTCTACTCTAGCTAAGACTTCGAATTCTATATTAAATAGGAATGGATAGAGTGGACACCCTTGTTATTTCTGATTTTAATTGGGTTGCTTTGATGTTTTTCTATTTTGTATGATGTTGTTTGTGGGCTTGTTTTATATTTCATTTATTATTTTGAGACATATTCCACGTTACCTAGATTTTCTGTGACTAATGTTGCCAAAGATCCGTCTAATGAGATGATCATATGCTTTCTGTCCCTAAGCCTGTTTATATGGTGGACCACATTTATTGATTTATTTATATTCAACCATCCATACATCTCTGAAATGAAGCCAGTTTGATTATGGTGGATAATATTTTTAATGTGCTTGTGTATTCTGTTTACAAATGTTATATTGACAATTTCCATGTCTATGTTCATGAGAGAGAATGTCCTATAATATTCTTTCTGTTGTATCTATATCGTGTTTTAGTATGAGTGATACTGACTTCATAAAAGATTTTTGGAGTGTTCCTTTCCTTATTTACAGAATAATTTGGAAAGTACTGATATTAGCCCTTTTTCAAGGGTCTTATAGAATTATGATTTGGATTCTTCTGGTCCTAGGCTTTTGTTTGGGGGATATTTTAATGCTTCTATTTGGTGGTTTTTTTTTTAATTTTTTTATTAATTTTATTTATTTCTGTATGTGTATGAATGTACTGACTGCATGCAAGTTTGTGCACCCGTGTCGTGCAATGCCGCGGAGGTCAGAAGAGGGTCTCGGATTCCCCTGGAACTGGAGTTCTCCTGGCATTGGAGTTTCAGACGGTTCTCGGCCACCATGTGGGTGCTGGGGATCGAACCCAGGTCCTCTGCAAGAGCGGTCAGCACTCTTAACCACTAGGCCATGTCTCCAGCCCCTATTTGGTGGTTTTTATGTGTCTTTTAAAACCACTTATGTTTTAATTAAACTGTATATATTTAGAACTATTATTTAATGAATATTTTCAATAACTTCAAGATTTTCATACAATGTATGTTGATAACCCCCCTCAACTCCTTCCTTAACTCTTACCAGATCCCCCTCCACTTCCTCCTACATGGTGTTCTCTTTTTTTAAAAATTTCATAACCTGTTCATCTCCAATTTCTGTTTTCCATACAATTGACTTTCCTCAAGTCCTTTAAAATGGTTCACCAAATTGAATTTACTATAGTAAAAATGAGAAAATTTTAATAAATCTATAAAGTATTGCTCTAGTCCCTTGGTGCATGTATTATGGAATAGCACTCTCTAATAAAATGTCCCCAATGATGGCATTGCACATCTCCTTTATACAATATAGTAACTAACCTCTTGTGGCTACTATTTGAAACCTTGCTAGTTTTCTTAAAGAAATAATAAGAATTTCTATATATCTTAATTAATTTAAATTTAACTGCCTTATATAGCTAGACACTGCTGTTGGACATAATACATTTTAGAGATTCTAAGTCCTAGGATGTACAACAGTAGCAAAACGTGTTGGGTTTTTCTACTAACATAGGAAGTAGTACATTTAAGACACATTGTTTTAAGAGTCAAAAATGAAAAGACTACACTATCGGTCTAGATATGTTCCTTATGGCATATTTTATCAAAATTTATAAACTCTTACCATCTTATCTAATATAGAGCAAAAAGAATTAAATATTTGTATTAAATATCAATCAAATAAATATTTGAATAGTTTGTCCTCAGGACAATCTTTGGCTAAAATAATAATTATTTTGTTTTATATTTTTACTATGGACAGAGTACAGTGTTGTTGATAAAAGTATTATCAAATAAACAACATGAATTACGTATACAGAATGAGAAAGTTGAGCTTCAATATTGGCCAAGCATATGGTATTAAACTAAAATAGGAGTTACCAGGGCTGGAGAGAGATGGCTCAGTGGTTAAAAGCATCGTTTATGGTCGGAACTAAGATGGCATCTGATCATCTTCGAATCTCTGACTTTCATTCTTGATTAATGAAAACATTCTTGGCAAATGCTTTTGCTATGGTCTGTCTTGCACCAGTCCAAGAATTTCAACTCTAGCAGCGCAATCAGAACATGTTTTTAAACCTGCTAATTTACTTTTCTTATCCTTGTTCTCTACCCCAACATTTATGACATGATTCTCTGTAACTTCTTTATCATGATTTCATCAGCTTAATGCTATTAAAATCTTTAACACGTTTTGAGGTATATGTGTCTTTTTTTTTTATTTTGATGTATATTTTGTTGTTGCTGTTGTTTTCAGAAAAGACCTCATTATGTATCCATAATGGCTGGGAACTTGCTATATGGTCTAGGATAACCTGGAATTCACTGAGATTCCCTTGCCTCTGCTCCTTCCACATTTTTTGAACCTCGACTTGGAGGCATTTCTACCACAATCTAACCAAATATATACTCAGAAAGAGATTTAATTTCTTCTAATAATGTACATGCATCTTATCATTTTTAAGTACATTTTATATTCTTAGAGGCCTGTCCTATATATCTTAATGTGGACATGAAAATCAGAATCTATCTTATCACATATCTTATAAATATTAGGAAATATTAGATAACATGAGTGAGTTTATACAATGAAAATACTCAGAAGATTACAAATTGCTAGTTACTGCAAGTTGCCAATATTGTAAAATTAGCTATAACTAGGAACTACATCCAGAAAAGATTTAAGATATCACATCATCATATTCTTCTTAAGAAAAGCCTTCATTCTGGTAAAGTAACTGAATTTTTTTTTCTGTTCTTTTCGAGACAGGGTCTCCCTGGAGCTCCAGGCTGTCTTGAAACTCACTATGAAGACCAGGCTGGCCTTGAACTCACAAAGATCCGCCTGCCTCTGCCTCCCAAGTGCTAGGATTAAAGGCGTGTGCACCACACCTGGCAAGGAACTGAATTTTAACACAAATAACTAAGGCATTTCCTCATATAATTCATAAATTAGACAAATGAGCAACCATTATTATACATTTAAGAAGAGAAATATACATTACTCTGGATTTAACTTGTCTGACAGTCTAATTGTATTTGAAGCTAGCTGTCTAATTTTCACATGAATTTTGTCTGAGTGTTAAAATCAGAGTGTCCTATTCACAGAAAGACAATTGGAAATAATGTACTCTTAAAACATTTAAATTTAACAGATAGCAGCAATAAGAATGTTGAAAGCAGTAAATATAGAATATGATGACAAAACTTGTTCTTTATAATCTGCGACCACATTATTTAATACCTTTAATTCCAAGATTCATATATTTGATAGAGAGTGGTAGGTGCCCTTGCTAAGCCAAATAATGCTTATTAAGACTTTTAAAATTTTCTTATTCTTCCTGACACAGAATAAATACAGAATGTTCTGTAATCTTTAAAGTAGGCGAAAAGTTCTAAATTGCTATCTTGCCATGTCTTCCCACATATTCACACAATGAAATCACTTGCCCTTCCTCTGCCTTACACTTAACTTTACCACGAAAAGAAATTATAAAGATCTTCCCCTACTTTTAAGGCATCTGTTCTTTTGTGAGTTCCTAATCATCCTCTAAGTAGCTCAGCACTTTAGAAAAAACGGTTTTGATTCAAATGTCCTGCTCCCACCACTGAGAAGACTAGACTGGACATTGGTTTTGGGATGCTTGAGATCTGTGAAAAATGAGTGAGCCTCTGCACTTTACAGACAGTTTAGTCTTAAAATATCTTTTAAATAAGAAAGTACTGAACATTATTTTAGATGAAAAAAATCATACATTTTAAGCAATTTAAAGGGTAATATACAGCATTCATGGTGATAGATCTAAATAAATAAATCTAGATTCACACTATCTGAAATGTAGCAATTTATTCTGAAGATTTATACTGTATGAATGCAACAAAGAATCTGTTATACAATGCATTTTGCTTTTAGAATGTTCAAGATGGTACAATTTTATTACTTCAAAATATTTTGTAAGGCACGATTCATACAAATGGGTGATTGCCAAATAAATGGTGGGAATATGAAAATACTCTATAGGGGTTGTTGGTATATACTGAGAACAAACAGAATGGAAAATAATAATTGGGTTTGAATCTGACTTTCACTTCCTTAGCATGGTCTGGAAACTTATGAATTCTTTCTGTGATTTTTCCTTAAAATAAGGAACATCAATAAATTATACCTACTTTTGTAGTTCATAGTTAACAGTAAGTAGGTTATTGTACAGTAACATTCAGTATTGTTTCTGATTATGCAATAATCTCAGCATAATTCTTAAAAATTTCTATGTAGCCCTCAGTATTAAGTTTTTAGAAAATGAAATAAGATTTCTGAGGACAGAAATCATAGTATTTTATTTGTATCTTTACGTTTGATTGCTTTGTTTGAGACTCTGGAGACTCACTATACAGCTCAGGTAGGCCTGAGGCTTGAGGTTCTCCTGCCTCAACCTCAGGCTGAGATTATATGTGCATGGTTCTATGCCTACCTTATGATGATTTCTTGAGATTAGAAGTTTAAGTTTCATATAGTACACATAATTCTATCTTTCCTAAAACATATATGTTGAACATTTGTCTAACGTTGATAGTGAACTATTTGAACAGTCAGATGACATTACTTAAGCATCAATCATTCTCACCTCTATGGGGTAAATTATTATGCCATAATTGTTTTAAATTCAAATGATATACGTGTTATATTCCTGAGTACATTTCCACTGAGAGCAAAGACAGATGTGATGTTAATACTTAAAATAGTATAAGCAATAAAATACTTCAAATTAATGTTTCCAAAATCCTAACATTTTTGCTGCAACAATAGCTGGTCATTTCCGCGAGCTTATATAAAATACTTTCCACATGGATCCCAGCTGGCTAATTCCTTCTAGCAGAAGATATCTTGAAACTGCCACCTCCTCTCTCTTCAAATATTCCTATATGCAAACTTTATCTGACTCATATTCCAACTTTTCTTCAGAATCATTTTATAAATCGCTGACAGAGTGGTTCTTCTAAAACACAAGTACGATCAATGTAAATTTCCCTCTGCCTACTTATTTAAATCACCAGGGTTAGGCATTCATTATACCCTTCCTGTTACTTTTATTCCTTCAAAATCTTATCTGGGTCTAAAGTAGAATATACAGTATTTATTAATAAAGTACTAACTCAAACATAGATAAAATACCTATTGGGTAGACCATGTTTATGTTTTTTGTTTATCATTTTGTTTTGTCATTGGTTGAAAAATTACTTGTATTTATTATTTACTACCTTACTGTATGTTTAGCAGAGTACTTGCCACATTAATTGGCATATATTAAAAAATTAGTGAACCATATGCAGGATGTTGTAAAAGTACAAATATTTGAAATATGTCATCTATGTGTCTACGTTTGTTTTCCTTCTTGTCATTTATTACCTGTGATGCTCTTACCACTGTTATTTTAGTCTCTTTTTCTTTGCTATAAAATCTCATATATGAGAAAATTATTATGAAAGTATAAAATCCCCAAACTTATTCTGAGTAGACTACAAATAAGTTTCTAATTTCCTTTGGTCAGTGCATTTAGCTCTATTTTCTGTATATTTTTCTTTTCTCAAGAAGGAGCAAAGAGAAAAATGCAATATATGAGAAGGTTTTTCACAACTTTGCTCATTAAGATTACTAATATCTCATTAGAGAAGATTGGTTGTTATGGTAACAGAAGGTAAGACAGTGTGAAAAGGACATTGGAGAAGTTATTAGATGACAGCTAAGGTTAAACTTAAGCAGTTTTAATGATAGATTCCTACTTTGAATTGACATTGGCCGGAGTTTAACTTGCTACTCATTCTACACCAGTTAGTATTACATCACTATATTATTTAATATGTTTGAACTGCATTTGATTTTTTCTTCTATATTTTAATGTCTTTAGAGAGCTACAGTCAGAGAGGAAATGATCTGGTTCTCATTGTTTAAATAGCATTAGTTTCAATATGCCACTCACATAGGGGACGATGCCATTTATAAACATTCTCTTTACCATCTGCTGATGGATCTTATGGTCAGCAGTGATATCCTTACCCAGAATGCAACTCAGCACTTCTGAGACTCATTGAAAATGTGAACATTAGCTAGTCAGTGTGCAGCATCCCAGAAGAGGCAGCAAGTTGTTTACTGAAATATCCCTGGGTGTTTAGTGCAGTGGTGCATTCTCCCTAAACAGTGGTAGAAGAGGGCAAGTGTTTTCATTTATATAAATAAAACTTATGACTATAAGAATCAAAGGATCTGGAGAGATGACTCAGCAGTTAAGAGTACATATTGTTCTTACAGAGGACCTAAATTTATTCCCAACAAGTTCCTTCAGGTGGCTCACTATTGCCTGTAGCTCCAGCTTCTTGTGGCCTCCATGGTCACCTGCACCCATATGGCATACAATAAAAGCACATATGTATAATAAAAATGATATAAAGGTTTTAAAATGAACTTTGTTGATTTGATCACTTCTCTTTTTTAAAATTTTAGAAAGAAAAACAAAGGTGGCCTTAAGGAAATAATCAATTCCAAAATTTACAGTCAGACTTATTTTTTATTTATTTCACTGTCCCTTGAATTATTTCAGGAAATAATTACCTTTGTATAATAAATTTAGAATAAGTATGGTGGAATGATGGTGTACAGAAAGCTATAAGAAAGTTTTCATACTAACAAAGTATTATTCTAAAGAAACTAACATTTTCAGAATTATGAACATTAGGTGACCAACTATCATTTTTAAAGTTTTCCTAACCAAAGTAATGAAAGAATAACCAACTAGAGAAACCAAATAGAATCTCCAAATGCAATGCTTCTAAGAATGATGTGTTAGTTAACTACCAGATTCCCAGGCCTGATGGTACTCAGTTATAGGCTCAATTCTGTGAATTGGACCTCAAATCCAACCAGAAAGTGATTGATTAGTCCCAAACCATTCATATAGTGGGCAGATCTTTCAAGGCCCTTTGCTGTTGTAGCTCACAAGGTTCACAGGTGGCAAAGGACCATGATCACTCATCTCTTGTAGTAACATGCATATTCTATTCTAGCACTATGAAAACCAGCTAGTACAGATCAAGCTTTGCCATCACTATCAGCCTGATTTCTTCTACGCATCATTATATAGTGCATTCACCAGTAGGGTCTTACTATCAAAGGCTGGTTGTCAATCAAGGCTAGGAGAAATAGCCCCTATTGTTTGAGAGTCTGTGAGACTCCTGGTCAAATGCTTTTCAAAGAGGAAGTCCATTCCTGTTATTGGGCATTTTCTTTGCTAGCATATGGCATCTAGTAGGAGCAATGACCAACTATTAGAGGTAACTAATTTTAATTTCATTTTATGTTGTATATGTGCATACTTTAAGGAGTATGGAGAGTTTATTTTCTGTTCCTGTCTACTTAGTGCTCTGTTTATCTCTTGCACATTACATGGTATCACTTTCCTTAGATTTTGGAAATTTTCATCTATGATTTTTAAATATATTTTTATTGAGCTTCTGTGCTTTTCATACAACACTTCTTAATCAAATTTAGACTCCCTTTCCCATACATAACCCCACAACCCCCCTAATCAGGCTTCATGTGTTCAGCCATTCATGAAAAGTCTCCTTCAGTCAAGCATTTTACCCAGATGTTCTTTGATTCAAATTCATCCACTATCTAGAGATAGTGATCTCTATCTAGAGAACTTAATCTATCTTCTCTATCTAGAGAAGGTCTACTTTACCCAGAAACAATCATTCTCCAACTGTTCCCAGGCTAGATCCCATCTTGTTCCACTCTGAGCCCTTGTCTGATTAAGTTGTCATCAGTCTAGTGCTCAATGCCACCATTTCCATAAGTTCCCAAGAGCAAGCTTCCAGTGGCTTGAAAGCCTCTGTTCATGGGCCTAGCCTGTCTTTTACAGTGTTTCCATCCATTCTTCTGCAATGGTCCCTGAGTAGTGGGTGCAGTTTCATATATGAGTCTTCTCATATGCTTCTATCTAAATTTAAGGATCCATATTTAATATATGGTAAGAAATTACATTTGTCTGGTGATATAAGAGATATGGCTTACTCTAGGATCTACAACCTCTGCAGTAACGTATATTAGCTAAAATGACAATGGCACCTGCCAGGCACATGGTGATGCACACCTTTAATTCCAGCACCCGAGAGGCAGAGGCAAAGGCAGGCTAATCTCTGTGAGTTCAAGGCCATCCTGGTCTCCGTAGTGAGCTTCAGGCCAGCTGGGACTAAAGGGAGACTTTGTTTCTAAAAGACAAAAATAAATAAATAAATAAAAATACAGTGGCACCAACAAGTTCACTCCAGTTGGGAGGACTTTATAGCCAATTGGATTGCTGTTGATATCCCCTCTGATAACAATGGCAGTATTACACCAATAGTTTTCAGTGCCAATTATTATGATTCTTTAGCTTTAGGTCAGGGTTAGACCACTGAATGATTTTCTCCCCCTGCCGCTTGCTTAGTATCCTCTAAAACTATGGTAGTTACTCTTCAGGGAGAAGGCTTCCAGGTAAGTTCTTATTCCATTGCTCCAAGTCCTGTGTCCATATTATGCCCTGTCTTCAGTACTAGAGTCTTACCCTTGATTTTTTGAAGATAACCAAAGGCTCAAGAAAAAATGTCATATGTTTATTTTGGACATGTCTTGGACTGCTATGAACAGCCAATCAAAGGAAGGTGTTTTGTCTGACACTGTCCTTATTGCCATACAGCCCCCAGACATACACATGCATAAATGTTTGAATGCCATATATGTCTCAGTGGTTTCCTAAGCCAACACATTCCCCTCTCTCTTCCCATGCCATCCATGGTCTCTTCATCTCCCTTCTCTCTCCCCATCCAACTTCCCTCTACCCTTCCCAATGCAAATGCCTCCATTGTCCACCTCCTCTGCCAGTAACACTGGCTCTCACCATCCCCCTTCCTGAGCTCCTTCCTCTCTGACTGTGGCCTCATGCATGTACCTCCTTCCTCCCCTCCCAGACAAAGCCTCCCACTTTCCTTACCTCATCCCTGGTAACATTAGTTCCCTACCATGCCCTCCAGGGGGCTTTCTTTTTCCTGTTACTGCCATATTGGTTTTCTTACATTTTCCTGGGTCCTGCTGTTATGACAAAACATATACACACATATAAAGAATCAGAGTTAAAATCTGCAAACGAGAAAGAAACTATGCCCCTTGCTTTTCGGAGGTTGTGTTACTACTCTTAGTATTACAATCTCTATTCCCATTCATTTATCTGCAAATTTCATAATTCCATAACTACTAACTGCCGAATACAACTCCATTACGTAAATGTACCATATTTTCATTATCCAGTTGTCAGTTGAATGACATTTGTTACCATCTCTTAGTTATTGTAAAAAGAGCAGCAACAAACATGGAGATACATGTATCTCTACAGTACAATGAGTATTATCCTGCAGGTCTGATATTCTTTTTTTCTGCTTCTTCCATTCTGCTCATGAGGCTTTTTCCCATCCTTTCCTGGTGGTTGGATTAATGTTCAATATCCTTTTTCATTTCATCCTGTGATTTCTTTAGATTTTCCACTTCCCTCTGGAGCCTGTCATTCTCATCTTGTAGCTCCTTGGTTCCTTGGTCATTTTCTTTTTTCCATTCGGCCTGGAAACTTTTCAGTGGTTCCGCTTCTTTCCGGAGTTTGTCATTTTCTCCCTCTAGGTCCTCCTTGAGTTTTTCAATCTCTCCCCTTAGTTATTTCCACCATTTATTATTATCTCTCTCTCTCTATATATATATATCTTTCTTGAGTTATTCATTCTCTTCCCTTAGCTCTCTAATTTCTTTGAATATGTCTACAGTTGTTCTTCTAAGGTTGGTGTCTTGGATTCTTTCCTCAGAGATCTCATTGTAGGGATCTTCTGTAGAGTTGGTAGAGTTTGGTGTGGATTTGTTATTAGCTTTTCCTATTTGTGTGTGTGCACATGTATTTCTTTGGCATGTGGATTTTTCTATTTGTTTCTTTTAATTCTGGCACCTCAACGTTGGCTGCACAGACTATAATCACCAAGGCTCTGCCAGTTAGGTCCTCTGCACCAGATATCCACTAGGATGATGGGGGGTGTTTGCTACTTTGGCCAGTAGAGCGGTAGGCCCCCAAGTGTCAAGGCAGGTCTGCCTTGCCTCACCGGCACCTCACTCAGAAGGTTTATTTTACGCTACACTCCACATCTCTTCTTTGGCCCTTACACTCTGGCATGCCAACCTCTTCCACGAGAATCCCTAGCATTTAGGGGATGGGGGATGAAAGAGAGATAAAGAGATCTGTTTTTCATCTGAGGTAAGACATAAAACTCCCAGGTCTATCCAAAACCTGTCTCCAAAGAACTGCTGGCTCATTTTAGTGAATCTCTTTTTTCCTACTAGTAAAACATAAATAGCAAGAATCACAAACTTCTAAACAAACATTCAATAGCCAATATGACAAGTCACAGTATGGGCACAAACACAAATGCTTGAATGGTATCTTATTCAGGACATTACAGCTCTTTAAAAAAGGCTGGCAATAGCTTTCTATTGTGGCCTATAAAATCTCCTGCCACTAGTGATGAAGCAGATTTGCAGTATCAGTTGTGTGTCATTGTCCTCCTACCACCCTCTCTCCCCCATGAGGGAGCAGGTCATAGATCCAATTGGAATTTTCCCAGGTCTACTTACACCAGGCTACCACTATTGCACTACATCTTCTTTGGCATGTAAAAGTGTAGCAGGTGAGGTCTGTATTGGTACTTCTGGGACCATCTCTTCCCAATGATCTGCATAGTGCTGTCCAGCACTATGAAGGCAGGCTGGCCAGTAGTTGAGCAAGATCCCATCATAAACTCTCTTTCTCATGCTCATATCAGGTTTTATTATCTCTTTCTTGTGTGCATCCAACATTATAAGCAAATAACCTTGGTTTGAGGGTCCTCTAGAGCCTCCCTGGTCTACAGCACCTGGTAGGGCAACCCACACCTGATACTGGTCCTCCAATTCTTCTTATTTAACCATATAGCTCCCAAGGATTCCATATGTATATTTGGCCCTGGTATTCCCTTAATGAATTACTCTATCTGTTTCTTCAGGTATATTGGATATCTCTCCAATTGGTGTCACATCTGTAAAACATTCAGACATTAACTTTAGATATTAAATCAAACATAAACCAGGTACAACATGGTATGGGAATACTTTATCTATTTGTATTAATTGTCATCTCAAAAGATTCCTGTTGGATACAATATCACAACCAAGAAGTATTACTTCAATTAGGTCTTCAGTATCTGTGGAGTCATTTTCTTGAACTTATTTGGTGTCTTGGGGTTTTTATAGGTAGCCTCCTTGCATTGGTTTAGCTTTGATAGGCTCATTGGGCTTGGCTCAAGCTGCTTAGGCCTGCATGAGACCAAAGAATAGGCCTTTCTTTGACCTTGCTGTATTTGCTGGTTAGCTGGGTCACACAGGCCCTAGGCCTGATTCCTGGCTGTAGTTACACCTGCTTTTTATTTTTAAATTTTTTTTTATTAATTTTATTTATGTATGTGTATGAATGTACTGTCTGCATGCAAGTCTGTGCACCTGTGTCGTGCAATGCCACGGAGGTCAGAAGAGGGTCTCGGATTCCCCTGGAACTGGAGTTCTCCTGGAATTGGAGTTTCAGACGGTTCTCAGCCGCCATGTCGGTGCTGGGGATCGAACCTGGGTCCTTTGCAAGAGCGGTCGGCGCTCTTGACCGCTAGGCCATCTCTCCAGCCCCACACCTAAAGGCTGAGGCTAAGAACCACAAAAAAACACCTGCTTTCTTTTTACTGACATCATCTTGATGGTGGGTGAAGCCAAGCTGGATAAATTGATATCAACCCAAATAAAATTTTCTTAGCAGAGAATGATAGTCTGTTTAAACTGGGGGTGGTGTTCATTATCCATAACCCCCTGGATAGGCTTTATACTTAGTATGCCTTTGTGAACTGTTTCTTGGCTTTAAATCCTCCCTGAGGCTTTTCAGCATGGAATTATTTTTTATCATTTTTTTCTTTAGGAATGTGTGCTTGACATAGATCCCGCCACATTTGCCTTCTAGTTATCCAAGCAGAAAGCAGAATTCCTTTTCTGTTTTGTCCTTTTTATATCACCTGTACATTGCTTCACTCTTCCACAGACATATTTTATATGTTGTCCTAAGTGACCTAGGTTTGACAAGGCCTCTCCTATTTTATAAAGACTCTTTCCTATCAAGGATCTCAGTATAGCCATTAAAGTTTCATAACACTCTCGAGGTCATTCTTCATTCATGCTTTTTTTAAATCACTGGTGTACATAGCCATATCTGGCCCAATGAACTGGGCCCTATATAATGATTTTCTCATACCTGGTCCCCTTGATGATGATCACCACTCTCCTATCATTTTCCATCCCCCAGTATATATAGGCACCTCTACTGGGGATAACCACATATCTCTAATGACTCTTACCAGCCAATTATTTAGGGATTTATTCCACTTGTGCTGTCTAAGCTATGGTGCTTATGTCTCTAGGTGGGATGGGTGATTATATTACTCAACATTCCTGCTTCCTTAGCACTTAATATAATTCCATCCATTCACATATCCCTCAGACTTCCAAGCCAAGTGGTGAGGGGCTCCTTCTCTGACTTCTCGAAACTCTTTCCCAATTCCAACAACAACTGTGCTGAGTACTCTCTGACTGTCATTGTTTCCCACACTGGGACATCTCTAAAGCCACCATTAGTGTGTTGAGACAGGGATCTTTCCTTTCTTTGTATTAAAAGTTGAACCCTGTGATATCTGGTGCTTTTCCTACATCACTTTCCCCTTTATTATTATTTGCCTTTTCTCCAGGGTCTCCCAGCTATAAACAGCATCAGGCTGACACATCTACTTCCTTTTCTCCTTTAGGCAAGTTACTGGAAAGGTCAGAAGCCAGTACTGAGGAGGCCAGCACCTTATTTTTTTTTTTTCTTGCTCTAACTTTTTCCTTAAATCTTTGATCTCTCTTTGGGCCATCTTTCCCATTTGGGATATTTCCTTAATAACATGGAACAATATCCAGGCTGCCTTGGCCACAGCTTGTTGCACACCCCACCTTTGTTCTGCTATTTTCAAAACATGTAAAAGCTGCTCTAGGCAAGCTGTGCTCTTCAGTATGTGTCCAAAATCATGCTGCAGCCACCACTGGTCAATCAAGAATTCTATGTCATACCACTTAGAAGCAGATGGCCAGCCCGAACTGACTGCGTACTTGGCCTCACTCTAGTTCTGCATATTAAAGTTCATTGCACAACCCATGCCACCACTGCTACACTTGCAAACCCTGCACAAACAATTCACTATGCCAGGGTTCTCTGCATTTTCTGCCAGCTTTGTTTCAGAGACTTTCCCCATAAAAGATAGCTTCCCATCACCTTTCTTGAGCTCTTGCTTTTGCCTAACCCTGCCTAGACTACATATTCTTGCAGAGATTTCCTGGCAGGGATGGAGGTTGCCAGGGGTGGGGGTGGGAGATTGGGGGTTGGGGCGGTGTTCCCCTTCACACAATGTCCCACCCCACCTCTGTCTCCCCCCATTCCTAGTTACCAGGCAAAGCAAGAAACAGGCTCTCTAATCTTAATTTTGAGAAGACTAGAACATTTAGTCAGGATCGCTTACAAAGTGATGAAGGAAGAATATCTTCATGGTCTCTTGGGTGCCAAAAAACAAATACAGACCAGTAGCTCTTACACCAGACTCTCTGCCAATATTGTAACAAAATGGTGGGAACCCCTACACCTAACCCTGAGTGGCAGGCTTTTTATATGCCTCTGGCCCTTTTATGGTTCCAGTGGCATCCGAGAGTTCCATGCATGTTCTTAGAAGCATAGCTGCGAATGCATGAATCCATGAAATGCAAGCATAACGTGAAATCAAGCCTCTCAGGAATCTTGCTATGGGCTTGGCTTTGACCTTAACCCCTCTATCTAAGTAAACCAGACTCCATTTTGTAGTTCAGAGCTTGTCAGTGGATAAGCCCACTTCAAAGAAGGTATACTTATTCCACATTTTGCATTGCCATTTGGGCATATTTGATGTCTTTTCCTGGTGCGTGTGTGTGTGTGTGTGTGTGTGTGTGTGTGTGCATGTGTGTGTTCCATAGGAAATTGTATTCTTTCTTTGTTTATTAGAGTTTTGGTTCTGTATATAATGTTGATATAGCTGGGTTGATCTTTGTTCAGGTATGGAAGATATTAACAGCTTTGGAAAGCATTCATTCTCTATTTTTATATTCTATGTTATATTGTTTTAGAACAAATATACATAATGTTAAGTTTTTAACCTCTAAAATGTCCCATATTTTCACATCAAATGTTACATTTTGAACTAAACTATAACGTTTGGCCTAAACTATAGCTAACTCAGATGAAAGTCACAAATATATAAAGTAAAATACAGTTGTTAGAATCTTTTGATTTTTGTGGATTTCAATCAGAAATATATTATTAACCATTACCATAAAAGTGAAGACTATGAAAATTGTTTTTATCGGGATTAAGTATTTAAGGATGGTGGTATAGACAAAAACCTTCATAATTCTATGAATACTCAAAGCAATTATCTAAGTGTTGAGGTTAGCAAATACTACTAAAGCACAGACACAGAGATGTTTGGGGAATGGAGGAAATATTGTCGATATTAGAATAATCAGTTCAACTTAGTTTTGATTAGCATGAATTTATATATGTATATAATTTAACTGAGCATGTATATACATATAATTATTATAGAAAATAACTGAATCTATATTATACATGGAACAGTTGTGTGAGGACAAATTTAAATACATTCACGGGGTGTATATGGAATCTACCCTTTCACTGCCTTCCGTCCTTGCATTTTCCAATTTCTAATAATTACTATTGAATATTTTTATGTCTTTATATATGAGAGAGAAAATGGGAAACTTATTTACAATATCATATGTTTTTTATTTAAAAGGAAAAATTTTTATACCATAGATATATTAATTCAGAACAAAGAACCTTCAGACTTCATTACACTAATAATGCGATATACATACACACTGGCAAATTTTAGCTCTGTTATCAGTGATTCTTATAAATACAGAGATTATAAAAATATTAACTCATGGAACATTATGAATAGTTGGAATCTACCTATATCATGAATATTTTCCTTCAAATAGTACAATTGTGTACATCATTCTAAAAAAAATAGGCATCAAGGTATTTTCACATCAATAAATCTATACTAAAAATCGCTGGTCCTAATCCTCCTATAACAGTTTATGGTGTGTCTATGTGTACATATAGTCAATTCTTTTCATTGATATACATATGAAGATTACATATACATGTGTATATGAAAAAACTCTAAAGCTCATAAAATTTTGGCAAATACTGCACTTAAGCAACTACAGATTGGTTCTATCATTCTGTGCACACTTAATACTGTATTCTTTTTCATTTGTTTCTGTTGTTAACTATCTATTAAAGACACTGAATAGAATAAATGAAAGTTAACAGATAATTTCCTAAGGAGTCATAGGTAAGTGAAAGATGACCCTAACCAATCAGAGCAGACAGCTATGAAAAATCCATGACTTGTAGTTCATTTCCCTCTCCTTTAATCATAAATGAGTCTTTCAAATAAGTGGAATAGATTAATTCAACCCCTTTGGATCATAAATATGTTAATAAGGCAAATTCATTTATCTCAAATTTTTAAAAGTCTAAGTAGTGTCAGATGTTGTTTGTTAAATATTTATTTGGTAACTAACTTTTAGTATGTGGTATCTAGTCATATTATAATAAAATTACATTGTTCTCCTAGCAAGAAGACATCTCTGATAGTAGGTAGACCTATTGCTTTTATTGACTCTATCAGATTTCCTTTATATAAACTAAATTGTGTACAAATATGCTATCTATTTCTATTAAATAGGAAAAGTATCTTATATTTCCTTTTCTTTTTCCAAATCTTGATTTATTATTGAGATTTATTATTTGTGATAATAAATTAGGAAAGCACACCTAAACATAATATCTATTTATCTATGTAAAAAAATCTGAACTTCATTTCCTTAATCTTATTGTCCATTCGCATTGTTATTTTTATAACAAAAAGCAAAAGTACTATAACTAGAGAGGGAAAAGAGAGGGTTAGAAATGGAGAGACATGAGAGAGATAAATGATGCCTACCTGATGTAAAACCAGAGGGAAATGTACTAGCTCAAAAGCCTACTGAAAAGTTACACACACAATATCTCTACATGAGTCTATGTGTATAGCTGAAGGCTATCTAACAAGGAACAATGCCACGCAGTAGAAATCTCCCTTTGAGTAATAGGCCAGAGTAGCGCAAGAGACTCCCAAATTGCACAGGCTATTGCCACAATCCTTGACGGCCTCCCGGATCGTGAAGGTAAGATCCTATTTCTGAAGAAAGGATGTATTTTGGACATAGGATTTGGAGCAACGGAGTGGTAACTGACCTGAAAGCTACGTTCCTGAAGGCTGGTTCTCAATGTTTTGGAGGACACTATGCAAGCTGCTAAGGGAGAACATCTATTGATGGTTCAAACCCAGGTTTAAGGCTTAAAAACAATGACTGACACAGAAAACTGTATTGGGGACAGAGAAAACTGTATTAGAGGCAGTAGTGGCACCTTTACCTTGGGGATAATCAACTGTTACATAATTGGATTTAACTCCTGCTCAGTGGGAGGGACCTCAGGCATTATACTGTAAACTTAACCAAATACAGATAGGTGGAAAGTCATGGATCTTAGAAAAATACCCAAGGCTGTCACAATCCTAAGTAAATGCAATTTCTTACTATGTGCTAAATATGGATTCTTATATTTATAGACAAGTATGCTAGCCACTATTCATAAAAGATGCTTCTTGTGCAACAGAGACTATTACTTAGTTCAACAACTTGGTCACACATAGAGAATACATGTCTATGAAATGCCCAACCCTAAGTCACATAATTACAACGGAACATCTAAGGTTCACAGAAGATAGTGAAACAGAGAATATTATTGCACCTCTCAACTGTCATCAATGAATCACCCTCATATAAGAGAGGGCAGTGTGTACAAGGGGTCACAAATGGCCAAGGGCGAACTAGTAAGTATCTGCTGAGTGTGAGTCCTTGGACAGGACTGTTATATTAAACCTCATTCATGGAGTTCAGGGATCATTGCAGAAGATGGGCTGCAGAGATTATAAGACCCAGGGGAAGAGGCACAAGACCATACTGGAATGGAGACAGACAGCATCCTAGAAAATTACTCATATTAGCTTACAGCAATTATGACAGCACATACAAGGCCCTTGAAAACTCAGTCAAAAACTCAGCATAGAGCTCTGGAAACAGGTAGCATACCCAAA
This sequence comes from Rhizomys pruinosus, assembly GCA_009823505.1. NCBI lineage: Eukaryota > Metazoa > Chordata > Mammalia > Rodentia > Spalacidae > Rhizomys > Rhizomys pruinosus. Next base: position 1,929,272 of record VZQC01004974.1, read on the forward strand.
CCTTAGCTGAAGAACCATTGGAGAACTGGAGAGCTAATCTTTATGATAGAGACTTTAGATAGGCTGACTAGACCCCAGTGGAAGAACATGCACTGAGGGATGTCTAGGGAAACTAACTTGACTTGATAAGGTTGAACCTAAATTATGGAATACATGAAATCCAGTCCTGGGCTAGAGAAGGGGGTTAATGGGGAAGGGGTTATAAAGATAATTAAGACATTGTATGTGGAATACATAAAAATATAATAAAATATACAAAAAAGCTACATAGATATGTGACACATAGAAATTTCAAATATGTATGTTATACATTTATGAAAATACAGCTAATTATGCATCCCTAAAATATATCAGTGGTATTTTAATTGAATCATGTTAATATAAATAAAGAGACTTTCAGAAGTTTCATCTGTAGTCTTGAGTGGGAACCATACACATATTAAAGCATTTGATTTGCCCTTTGTTTTGGGTGCTGTGAGGAAATCTAGGTCCTGAGAACTGGACCAACACTCTCTGATACAGGAAACGGACAACCAACTTGAAGGAAGGCTGACAAAGTTTTATTTCTGAATCTTAAGCTTTTATATCTCTCACAGGTTGCAGAGGTTTTCCAAGGACAATTACAGAAAGCTACACAGTGTATATGTACTAGATGCAAGGAAGGCTTCAGGGGTGAGACAGAATCCAAGGTTCAGCAGGCCTAGCCATAAAAAGTAAACAGGGAGCATAGTGATATTGGGTTTCAGCAATAATATGTCTAACAAGTCCTGTGTTTACATTCTAAGTATAAACAATCAAGGACAGAGTCTTAGCTAAACTCTGCATGCTTCTACCAAGCCCAAGCATTCAAACACAATCATACCAAGTTGGCCCTCCACCAACTTTTTGAGAGGCTTTCTTCAAACCTTTGACATTCATCCATCCAGAGAATTCACAACTCCACAGGTGCTAAAATTTAAACTTGCTGGTCTCCTTTAATCAGAAATCACTGTTGAAATAGTTTTTTAGTTCTCAACACTTTATTTAAAATTTTATTTTATTTTATTTCTGTATGTGTACGAATGTACTGTCTGCATGCAAGTTTGTGCACCCGTGTCATGCAATGCCGCGGAGGTCAGAAGAGGGTGTCAGACTCCCCTGGAACTGGAGTTCTCCTGGAATTGGAGTTTCAGACGGTTCTCGGCCACCATGTGGGTGCTAGGGATCGAACCCGGGTCCTCTGTAAGAGCGGTTGGCGCTCTTAACCACTAGGCCATCTCTCCAGCCCCAGTTCTCAACACTTTAAAAAATATTTTAATCCCTCTATCCTCTCTCCATTCATATTAAATATTCAAAAGAAATGTTAGTTGAAATATGGTATACAAAAGTTATTTTATAAATATACAGCTGCATATTTTTGGTCTTTTCGAGACAGGGTCTACCTGTAGCCCCAGCTGTCCTGGAACTCACTCTGTAGACCAGGCTGGCCTTGAACTCACAGAGATCCGCCTGCCTCTGCCTCCCAAGTGCTAGGATTAAAGGCGTGCATCACCATGCCTGGCCAGCTGCATTCTTGAAAGTACTTTCATTGGATCCCTGATTAATATTTTTGAGCACATGTTCCTAAGTGCATGTAACTCTACATGGTCTATACAATCCTAAATTTTCAAAATTGCAACCAGACTTTAATGGAGCTTTGTCTAATTTTTAAATTCCAATGCCCAAGCATCTATATATAATTATCATATATATATAATATTATATATATATATATAATGTGTATATATATATATATATATGTATATAATGTGTGTGTGTGTAAAAGTAGCATTATAAGTTTAAGAAAACAAACTTTTAGTCAACTCATAAGTTAACTTTCTAATCTGAAAACTATCTTTTACAGCTTTCCATGACCCCAAAATTGAAATGTATAAAATTGAAGAATAAGAATGTATGGATTTTGCCACCATTTTATTGCAGATCAATGGGCAGTGACTCTGCCTAACTAAAGGAGTTGTCGGTGATTGCATATAACCATTGCTTGCCACCATTTTTTCTGCTCAAATATTTTTGAAGAACTGAAACATACTGTTATCATCAGGTTATTCTAGTTCCTGAATAATTGAAGTATAACATGGAAAATTCCTTTGCATTTACTTAGCTTTTATTCTAAGTCATGAATCGTTTGACAATAATAAATTACTAAAGCTAAACTTATGCAGAACTGCACGATCTTTCCAAACAGAGATAGTATCCAAATAGAATAAAGAACTTTGAAACATTTCCCTAAGAGATATTATACAACATATGCTGCTTGCTCATGAGCCAGTGCTTTCAATGATCCACTTGTGCCTTTTACCCCACTTTGATTCATTTTAGTTGCATTATTCATGGTAACATATTTATAAAATTGCATACTTATTTTCTTTAAACAAGAAAAAATGTGAAGTGCATAATTCATTAAGATAAATTTTACCATTTTTGGCATTTTTATTACTATTTTTTTCCCTTGCATTTTTTAGGTAACCTTTCTTGTTTTTCTCCTCTGAAAATCTCAGTAAATTAAACTTACAATTTCACTCACAACAGTTGTATGTTGAGCTGTGATTAACAACCATTGAGAAATTAATTGAAAACTTGTTTAATATCCTAGAATCATGAATGGTAAAACAAATATTTCTCTATAACCTTTTCTTAAGAATGGAAAACTAAGGCTTCAACTTAATTTTCCTTGGTAAAATTTTATCCTGAATTATTTATGAAAAATGCTAAAAGTGGCATGCTTTTAGATATTCAATATAATATTCTTTCATGATGCTTCCTAAGTACCTTAAGAAAACTGTAGATCATTGGTTAGTATTACTTTATTAAAGAATGAACTGTGCAAGCTACTATAAACAGCATCCTCTAATACAGGATATGGCTCTGGTGACATGAGTAATAAAGAAAAATGGTAATAACCATTAAGTGTCTGCTGCATGCCAGGAGCATACCTATTCTTCACTGTGTTGTCTAAAATGGGCATTTTCATTATTGTGCAGATGATGACAAAGAGCCTGGGAAAGGATTTTCTTTACTCAAGGTCAAGAAGTTTGTGAGGTTTAGGACTGTCTAGCCTTAAAGTTTATCCTCTTCTGTCAGGATGTCAACAGATGCTGAAACATCTTCTGCAAATACTTCAAGACGTTTCATTCAGACCTTGATCAGGACCTATGGTGGCACAGGAGACAGAAGAAAAAAAAAAAAAAAGACTGGCCTGATACTAGGCTATAGATCGACATTATAACCAAGTGAATATTTTTAAATCTGCAGATACTTACAAAGTGAAAACAAAGCGTTGCCATTACAGAAGTGCTCATTTGTCCCACCTCTAAATTCTTCAATTTTTCATTTTCCATAGGTCTCTTTCAATGTCCCTGAACTTATCACAAAACATATTTTGAAGCATGGATCTTTTAGAAGGGGAGAAGTGGTCATACAAACTCCAGCTTGACATTTTTATGACTTTGCCTTCAATAATACAGAGTAAGTTTCCATTCCGTTGTGGCTTTTCATCTCCAGTAACAACTTTTCATTTTTCTATAACGTTGAGTATTTACCCCAGCATGTAGTATGTGGTGGATCTCTGTCACACCATCTGTCATGACACTAAGAGCAGAGGAAGTTGGGGTTCCTTGCTTTACCTCTGTCAATAATTACAGTGGTCCAATCTCTGCTATGGAAGGAACAGAATAATCCTTTAGGATCAATAGAAAAAGGAAGGAATGATAATCAATGAGTGGGGCACCCTTAACACTGGTGGAAACCCCTGTGCCCTTAGACCTGGTTGTGTACCTATATTTTGGCCTTTTGTCACCCAGAAAGTCTGTAAAACTTGAAAATAAACACTTTAAGTTAGTCTGAAATGAGCTGTCATTAATTAAATTAAATTAAAAATGAGCTGTCATTAATTAAATTAAATTACCTGTCGTTAATTATTTAACTGATGGAGAAAAGGAATCTACCTGCAAGGCAGTGACACTTTCTTGAATAGATATCCATATGCCTCATATATATATATATATAGATATGTATATATATATATTATTATTGGTATTGGACTAACTGAAAATAACAATAATTTGATATTATTGTCAACCATTTCCTGGATTACATTGATGAAATTGACAGCAGGAGACTTGAGTGGACAGAGCTTAGATCAGGGGTTTCCCAGGACCACCTGAGCACAGGTAGGGCTGGCACTTCAGCCAGGCAGATTGTGGATAATTGAACATTGTTTGTGTGGCTGTGGTGGAGTCCCCTGCTACTGGTATAAAAGGTGCCTTTCCACTGTAGACTTGATGTACGAGTTTAGATTGGGATTTCCAGGACCTCCTGAGCAAGGTAGGAGCTGGTGTGTTCCAGCCAGGTCATTTGGATAATTTAATCATTGTCTTGTTTGGCTGTGGGAGCAGAGTTGCCCTGCTACCTGGTATAAAAGGCGGGCCTGAGCCGGGCGTAGTGGTGCACACCTTTAATCCTAGCACTTGGGAGGCAGAGGCAGGCGGATCTTTGTGAGTTCAAGGCCAGCCTTGGTCTACAGAGCAAGTTCCAGAGGAGCTGGGGCACAGGAGACCCTTCTCAAAAAGAACAAAAAAAAAAAAAAAAAAAAAAATGAAGGTGGACCTATTGCTACTGTGAGACTTGAGTGTACAGAGCATTGAAGCACGGGGTAAGCTAGGCATATCCCCCTCAACACACGCATTTGGAATTGCTGGGGAGTGTCCAAGTGCCACCCCACAAATAGTGATTCTGGACGCAAAAGCAAGACCATCTCCAAGCCCTGAAACAACCTAGAGATATTGTCTGGCAGGAAGCAGAGTGAGCACAGTGCTCAGCAGGGTACCTGGGTTGTTCCCTGTAGGAGAAGTAGCCCTGCCATGACATACACTGAGCATGCTCAATTATAATATCTCCATGGAGCTAACCTGAAATCTGCCTAGCAGCCTGGCAACAGATGATGCAGCCTCGGCTGAACCTATGGGAGAAAATACACCAACTGCCACCAACTGACACATAACTGCCACCTGCCCAGGGACCAATGGACGCAGGGGGGGATTGTAAAGGTCTGCCTGATTCCTGTTATGAAGTGATGCCTGCTTTGCCTTCACCACCTGGCTCCCAGGGTCTATGTCGTTGACTCTGTGCCTTCCTTCCCTTGCTCCCAAGGGTCCTGTGTCAGGATGGCCTGCTACATCTGGCACCCAACATGGTCTCTTTACCCATTCAGGCATGGGCATTGAGATCATGTAGCTCCAGCTGTAAGTTCTTGTTTCTGCAGTAATTTGGGGGCCCTCATTAACAGCACTGCATCCAACGTGACTAGGTCACCACTGCTCAGGATCCTTCCTCTTTCATGGCACGGTCGAGTACACCCATCAGCAGTTTCTTCGGTAGGTTGCCCCCTGTATGTTATATGTTCTTTGTCTTTCTGGTACACTGTGGGGCAGGGACATTATGGAAGACATGAGAGTGGTCTTCACTACTGACAACAGAGCCTTTAATGAGGACATTATGNAAAAAAAAAAAAAAAAAAAAAAAAAAATGAAGGTGGACCTATTGCTACTGTGAGACTTGAGTGTACAGAGCATTGAAGCACGGGGTAAGCTAGGCATATCCCCCTCACACACGCAGTTGGAATTGCTGAGGGAGTGTCCAAGTGCCACCACAATAGTGATTCTGGGACGCAAAGCAAGACCATCTCCAAGCCCTAGAAACAACCTAGAGATATTGTCTGGCAGGAAGCAGAGTGAGCACAGTGCTCAGCAGGGTACCTGGGTTGTTCCCTGTAGGAGAAGTAAGCCCTGCCATGACATACACTGAGCATGCTCAATTATAATATCTCCATGGAGCTAACCTGAAATCTGCCTAGCAGCCTGGCGACAGATGATGCAACCTCAGGCTAAACCTATGGGAGAAAAAATACACCAACTGCCAGCCAACTGACACAATAACTGCCACCTGCCCAGGGACCAATGGGACGCAGGGAGGGGATTGTAAAGGTCTGCCTGATTCCTGTTATGAATGAGCCTGCTTTGCCTTTCACCTGGCTCCCAGGGTCTATGTCGTTGACTCTGTGCCTTCCTTCCCTTGCTCCCAAGGGTCCTGTGTCAGGATGGCCTGCTACATCTGGCACCCAACATGGTCTCTTTACCCATTCAGGCATGGGCATTGAGATCATGTAGCTCCAGCTGTAAGTTCTTGTTTCTGCAGTAATTTGGGGGCCCTCATTAACAGCACTGCATCCAACGTGACTAGGTCACCACTGCTCAGGATCCTTCCTCTTTCATGGCACGGTCGAGTACACCCATCAGCAGTTTCTTCGGTAGGTTGCCCCCTGTATGTTATATGTTCTTTGTCTTTCTGGTACACTGTGGGGCAGGGACATTATGGAAGACATGAGAGTGGTCTTCACTACTGACAACAGAGCCTTTAATGAGGACATTATGACACATGATAGATTGGGACTTATGGGGCAAAAAGCTGATGAGCACCCCCAATTCTAATGGCCATTGCTGCCACTGGGTCAATTTCCAATGTGGTACTTGAACCAATACCACTGACCTCGCTATCTGAGGCCAGTGTGTGGGTGGACCAGTGGTCCAATAGAATACAAATTAGCTGTGCTTAAAGAATTGGTCAGGGAGCAATTTAAATTGGGTCACTTAGACCCCTTTACCAGGAGACACAATACTCCTATCTTGTTATCAAGAAAAAATTGGGAAAATACAGGCTTCTACAGGACCTGAGAACAATCAATGACAAAATGGAAAAAGAAATAGGAACTACATAAGCGGACCTGCCTCTCACCCCAGTGCCATTCCAACCTCCTACAATATAATAGTTATGGATATTAGGGACTGCTTCTTCTAAATTCCCCTGAGACCCCAGGACAGGTGTCACTTTGCATTTATTGTATTGGAACATAATGTATAAAAACCAGCAGAAAGGTACCAGTGGACAGTACTACCCCAAGGTATGAAAAACAGCCCTACCATTTGCCAATTATATGTGGCCAATGCCACATGAGGACTGCCCCTAGATGTCCTTGTTGTCCACTATATGAATGACATTATGCTAGCTCATCCTGACTTGGCATATCTGAAAAAAAAAAGTCTGCTTGCTTCCTGACAGACCTCTGGTGCTTAAATCTAAAAGTTGTACCACAGAATGTACAATAGTGCCCCCTTATGCTTTCTAGGCTTTTCTATTGCCAGAACCATCAAGCTGCTCGCCTTCTCCATCAAACAAAAACTTGTTTATTCCCTTGCTGAGCTGCAACAGCTCTGTGGCACCATTAACTGGCGTCTTTCCTTCCAACTCCAGATCAGGAGATGAGACACCTTTTTTTCCCTCTTAGAAGGGCACAATAGCCCTTCCTCTAGAATTGTTCTGACTTAGGAGGCCCATTGCCTCCTCAAAAAAATTTAGGATGTCTGTGTCTCTCTGCCATGGATTGACATGATCCAGGGAAACCATTGTGGGCCATTATTCTCTGGACATCTGAAGGGGCTTTGGGGACCCTTTGGCAATCTGGACTGTGGCTACATCAGACCCACTTGGACCTTCACAGAGTGACCTTTAAGTATGAAATGGTGTTCAGACTTGCCTTAAAGGGCCATGCACAGGCCAGGGGAACTTATTTTTTTTAATATTTTTTTAATTAATTTTATTTATTTTTGTATGTGTATTAATGTACTGTCTGCATGCAAGTTTGTGCACCCGTGCCGTGCAATGCCGCGGAGGTCAGAAGAGGGTGTTGAATTCCCCTGGAACTGGAGTTCTCCTGGAATTGGAGTTTCAGATGGTTCTCGGCCGCCATGTGGGTGCTGGGGATCGAACCCGGGTCCTCAATAGAGAGCCAATAAGATAATTTTACCCTTTTCCTTGAGACACTCTCAGTCCTTATGGGTGGATTCCCTTGGGTTTCAAGAAATGTTGTCTGTATATATAGGCAAATTAGACAATAATGCCCCAACTGACAGGAGATTAGCCACATTACCTCAACTGCCAATTGATATAAAACCATATGATTGCCTACATCCAGCCCTATTCCCAAAGCAACCTTGGCCTTCTCTGATGCTAATAAAGATATAGAGTACTTATACACAGAACAGGAGTCAAGGATGCTACTTGTGTGTTACTCAACCCTGGCTCTGTACAGCTAGGGGAGTTGCTAGGACTCATGAAAATCAGTTTGAGCCTGTCAATATTTTCTCTGATAGTCAGTATGCAGTACAGGTTGTCAGAGCATTGGCCTTTTCCTTTATTAAAGGCCAAAACAGTCCCTTCCATGTTTTGATGAAATCCCTACAAGAGGCCTTGGAAAATTGGGCACACCCATGGTATATATCCAGTATTAGGTCCCACACCAATATCAGCAATATTGTCAAAGAAAAATGAAGTAGCAGACACCATGATTATGAAAGCAAATATGGAGCTTCTCAACAGGCAAGGGCACTACACCAACAGTTTCACCTGTTGTCACAAAACAAACACAAACTGCTACCAGAACTTCCCATCTCATGAGGCAAACACCTCACTAGATCTTTCACAACCTGCACACTGCTTGCACCACTGGGACACCTTAATATCAACCCCAGACGACTCTTGTCTAACTCTATGCAACAAATGGATGTTACACATTTCCCTGTGTTTGGCAATTTTAGGTATGTCCATGTTGTTGTGGATACTTACTCTTCCTTTGCATATGCTGTGGCCCTTGCAGGTGAGAAACCCTCCCATGTCATAAAGGCAATGAAGTCTGCAATGTTAGCAATGGGAATAGTATGGGCATTAAAGACTGATAATGGACCAGCATATGCCTCCCAACAATTCAACCAATTTGTGACCTCCTGGAAAATCAATCACACTTTCAGAATCCATATAATCCACAAAGGCAGGCTATTGTAGAAAGGACTAATAGGACTCTAAAAGATCTCTTGATGAGAATCACCTCCCCAGAGTCAAAACCAGATCCACATTTGGCCTTAGTATAGGTCCTGTTCCACATAAAATTCTTGACATTTGACAAGAGGGGCTTAAGTCCAGCTTACAAACACTGCACATCTCTACCAAGGAGTACATCTTTCCCACTGGCCAGGTGGAGGGATCCCCTGACTTCCCAGTGGCAGCCACCTGCCCCTCTGCTGACCCAGGGCCGAGGATATGCTTTTGTGTTTCCACTGACTTCCACTACCCCACAATGGGGTCCCATGAGAGATATCAAACCTGCCACAGAGGGGATATTGAGAAGCTCCAAAAGGAAGTGGAAATACTAAAGAAATCACAGGATGAAATGAAAAAAGGAAATCGAACACTCATCCAATCAAGAGGAAAGGAAGGGAAATAGCCTCAGAAGAAGAATGAGGAAGCAGAACAAAGAATATCAGACCTGGAAGATAACACGGAACAACAAAATCTTAAGTAAAGATTATGAAAAATTTAAAAATACACAAATGTAGAACAACTAGGGAATGTGCGATACTATGAAAAGATCAAACCTCCACATCATAGGAATAGATGGAGAAGAATCCCAAGAATTGATCAGATCTTCAAAAGAATAATAGATGAAAATTTCCCCAAAGTAAAAAAAGACAAACCCATGGAAATAAAAGAAGCACATAGAACTCTAAACAGACAAGATCAGAAAAGAAACTCACCACACCATATCATAGTTAAAACACTAGATACCCAAAACAAAGACAAAATTCTGAAAGCCATAAGAGAAAAACAGCAAGTTACAAACATAGGGAAACCCATCAGAATTACAACTGGCTTTTCAGTACAAACTAAGAAAGCAAGGAGAACATGGAGCAAAGCATTCCCAGTGTTAAAGGACTATAGATGCCAACCCAGGTTACTATAACCAGCAAAAACATTGTTTATAGTTGAAGGAAAGAGAAAAATCTTCCACGACATAAACAAGATGATAGAATATATTTCTGGGAAATCAATCCTTCAGAGAATACTTGATGCAATTCAAAGGCCAAGAGAGAGGAGCAACTATCCCCAGGCACCTAGAAAGAGAAATTAATAAACGTATAACTGCAGAAGTAGAAACCTAGACCAAAAATGCAAATGGATAAGATGAAAGGAACCAACACACATCTTTCAATTATAACCTTAAATATTAATGGAATAAACTCCCTAATCAAAAGACTCAGACTGGGAGAATGGATTAGGAAAGAGAACCAGTCTACATGCTGTCTACAAGAAACCCATCTCAATCTCAAGGATAGACACCAACTTAACGTGAAATGATAGGAAAAAAAATTCCAAGCAAATGGTACCAAAAAGAAGAGTTGCTATTCTAATATCAGACAAAATAGACTTTAAAGTAAAAGAAATCAGAAGAGACAAAGAGGACCATTACATCTTTATCAAAGGAACGATTAACCGTGAAGATTTCACAATCATGAATATATATGCACCAAACTCTGGTACACCAAACTTTATAAAGACAATTATCCAGTACCTCAAGACAAAAATTAATCCCAGTACACTCATAAGGGGACTTCAATACCCCACTGAGAACTTTGGACAGGTCAACTGGACAAAGAGTAAACAGAGAGACATCTGAACTGAATGATACTATACACCAAATGGACCTCCCAAACATCTACCTAATATTCCACCCAAATGCCAGAGAATACACTTTCTACCTAGCACCCCATGGAACATTCTCAAAAATCGACCACATACTGGGACAAAGAAAAAAAACCTCAACAAATACTAAAAGATTGAACATTTTCTAGAACTAAACTACCATTTATTTTCAGACTTAGGAATTTTTGGTACATGGATAGAAGGTATGTATGCATATTTTAAAGTAATACAAGATCGGGGCTGGAGAGAGAGCCTAGCGGTTAAGAGCACAGACTGCTCTTGCAGAGGACCTGGGTTCGGTCCCCATCACCCACATGGCAGCTAAGAACTATCTATAATTCCAATTCCAGGAGAACTCCAGCTCCAGGGGAATCCGAGACCCTCTTCTGACCTCTGTGGCACTGCACGACATGGGTGCACAAACCTACCTGCAGACAGTACATTCATACACATATAAAAATAAATTAAAAAATCTAAAAAAAGATTGGTAAAGTAATACAAGATCAAAAGAATGAGAAAAAACTAGTATGCCATGACATTATGTCTAACCACAGTTTTTATTTTATGGGAGTGCTTCTTAATATTTCTTATACATGGCTGCTTAAGCTTTTGTCCAAGCTTTTTCTAAAATATTATACAGTAGTTAAACATATCAGGCTGGTGTAACTTAGCCTTTCTGAATGCTTAACGACCATGCTTAATGCCCATGCCAATTTGGATGTTGGTCTTAAGAGATAACTTTGTTCCTTGCCCTCAGACGTCAACTTGAATTGTCCTGCAAATGTGAGTCACCAGTGTTCCTGTGCAGGGAGGTCTTGGAGATCCACTGTACTTCAGCCAGTGTCGAGTCTATAAAGAGGAAAGTCTGCTCATGCTTCAAAAAGGGAAGCCTGGTCTAGCAAAACCTGAGCTTTCCTCGAGTGGATGGAACTGTTTGATCTTCCTGTACTGATCTCCATGATAGAGCCTGTGTAGTCCAAAAATGTCAGTCTATACTCAGATGAGGCTAAAACCTCAGTAGTAGCTCAACCCACAAGCTGGATGTCTCAGCAGTCCCCATCTGGCACTGAAGGTAAATGAAACTCATAAATGAAAAGCCAAAATGAACCAGCCTCCCCTTCCAAAACTTGAGTGACCCCTGAGGACCAGATCCTCAACTGACCTTGCAAAACAAAAACTTTAGTTAGAGGACCAGATCCTCAACTGACCTTGCAAAACAAAAACTTTAGTTAATCTGGGTTAATTGTGTGGACTTAAACATCCAAAATGAAAGTATAACCAGAAATAGTCATGCCTGAGAAACTGTAGGTCACGTATAAAACTTGAGATCTTAGTAAAATGACAAAAAGTAAAAAAAAAAAAGCACAATAATTTTGGCTGTCTTACTGGCAAGTGCAGCTACCCTGTGGCTGCCATTGTTTTTGCTATCCTTCAAAAACATGAGACACAGCTTTTCAACCTTCCATTATGGGCTGAAGACTCATGTCTCTCCAAGAATCATATAAATCTTCAGTGCCAGATGTTTTTGCCATCCTTCAAAGACATGAGATACAGCATTTCAGCCTTCCAATATGGACTGAAGATTCATGTCTCTCGAAGAATTCTACAAAACTTCAGTGCCAGATGGGGACTGCTGAGACATCCAGCCTGTGGACTGAGCTACTACTGAGGTTTCAGGCTCATCAGGGTATAGACTGCCATTATTGGACTACAAGAGCTGAATCACAGAGACCAGTAGAGGAAGATCAAGACAGGATGTGGTGCTTACTGGACCTCATTTGGTGAACATGGGAAGGGAAAACCCCAGTGTGGAGCACAAGGGCAGAACTGATGGCTCTTTGGCATTGCCAAGGAGGAGACTTCCAACATGACATCTTTCAGCATAATAAAGAAAAAAATGATAAGCTGAAGATGCTAAAACCTATGCTATATGCAGCATGCATATATACATATTTTGGAATGATGCAAATTGGCAAGAATAATAAGGGCAGAAGGACTGGGTCAAAGAACTGACTGAAGCAGTGAACCTCTGCTCGAAACAGTAAACTTCTGCATTGAAAAATTTCAGAGACTGAGAAAAAGATGAAAGACATATTTGGCAAAATGAATGAGCTTTGGTGGAGTGGGGGGGCAAGGAAGGGGGCATGTGTCTAGATTTGATTGGAAATTTTGTATGAAATGCACAAAGCTTCAATTAAAGTTGGCTTTGAAAAATTGACATTATATAAAACTTACAAAATATTTATTTTTCATATTTAGGTTATTAAAATTTGTATATTTTAGCATGCATATATACAAGTATAAGAATGTTTCTTAGTTATGAAGATAGGATACTAGTGCATCATAGTCTTTTCACCTATAGATTCAAGAGCAATGAAACAAGAATTGCGTACCATCATAAAATTCTTGGTGCAGTCAGTTTTTCAGGTAACCAGTTAAGCTTACACAAGAAGAATGCCTGATTGAAGGATAAGAGCTGCTGTCTGTAGTTGGGTAATTAAATCTACAGAAGGATCAGTCAGTGTATAAAGTAAAGAAAGGAGAGGTTCATGTTGTTGCACTCCCTATATACAGACAACTTTTATAAAATCATGGGTGTTCTGTTAATATGTTCAACACACTAATTGAAGTATAGAATTATCAATGGTAAGAAATCACCAAAGACCACTGCCGAGCTCATTTCAAGCATGTGCTGGATGGCTTTAGTGTGAACTTGACACACCTGGGTTGAGGGAACCTCAATTGTGGAATTAGATCCATTGGATTGACCTGTCGCCACATCTGTGGAGTATTGTCTTGATTATCGAGCAGTGTGGGAGAGCCCATCCCACAATGAGTGGTGCCACCCTGGGCAGGTTGTTGTGTACCGTAAAAGAAGGCAGGCTGGTCATGAGCCAGGGGAGCAAGCCAGTGAACAACATTCCTCCATGGCCTGTGCTTCAGCTCCTGCCTCCTGGTTCCTTCCCTGAGTTCCTGTCTCGGGCTCCCTAAGTGATGAACTGTGACCCAGGAGATGTAAGCTGAATAAACCCTTTCCTCCCCAAGTTGGTGTTGGTCAGAGTGTTTTGTTACAGCAATGAAAGACAAACTAGGACAATGCACTTGGTTACTCGCAACTCTTTCTGTGATTGAGAATTAATTGAAAAGTTTGGGGTACATCAAACTGCTCTTGCTGCTCATCATGTCTAATTGGCAACTCACTGTCAACCAAACATACCAGCATGATATCCTGTGGGATGAATAGATGGTGTGGCCACATTAATATGAACTTTTACAATTTTCCCTTCATTCAGATTTGAAAAGAGCACATCAACTAGATCAATAACTAGTGACTTTATTAATCTTTCTAGCACAGCAAATGCCCAATATATGAGTTGTAAGCTTTGTGATGAGTTGCTTGTTTTTGAGATGGTCTTTGGACCACACCCACAAAAGATTCTCTTTCTTCATTGGCAGTACTACTAAATGTAACTGAATAAATTAGAAGTAGAGCTGCCCTTTAGAGTTTAATAATTCTACAATCTCTACCAGCTCTCTCATCCCCATTAATAAAAGTGAGGTTACACTTCAGAAGTAATGCATTTTCATATGATCAAAATTAATTGTATACATAAATGGAAATGTCATGAAACCCATTATAATATATAATTAGCATACATTCACAAAAAGTTTAAAATTATAGTATAACTCCAGACTAAAATATTTGAAATAAATTTTATTCATTGTAGTTATTTTATTTAATTTAATTTAAGATAAATTAAACTAATCCTTGGTAGCTTTTCTTTGTTATTTACTCAAATATAAACACGAATTTGTAATAAATAATAAAGTATAAGGTTTCATTTATGAAATAATTGAATTTATCTTATAATGTTCAGAGCAGCAAAATGGGCATAAATTCAGTAGACAAACCTGACTACTGTGTAAATTTCAATCACTCATCAGCTTTCATAAAACTACTTTACAATAACTAAGGAGTCAGATATTAGTTGAACACTCTTAAGAGCAACATATCGGAGTTAAAACTGAGCAGAAGGAACCAATGCTAAGCTGTGCAGTTAATACATTATCTGTCACCTCAGTGAAAAATATGAAGCTAAGAGGTCCTTTGAGAGTTGCTTCAAATATCAGGGAAAAGATTGGGTCTTCATGCCTTGAGCTGACTAGTGAGTTTGGAGTAGCTGGGCGATGGAGCTTGAAGCAAGGATATATGATATTCTCCAGCAAAGATTCCCTGAAGAAGGTTCAGCTCTCAGACATTCCAAGAATGAGAGATACATAATTTCAATCCTACTTAAGAAGATACTGTATACATATACTCATTTAATTTGAGTCCTGGGGATAACCACTCAGCCTACTGAGAACCTTTTCCTAGGACAATAGTATAAATGAAGTATTTTTTTTATAACAAATGACAATTTCCAGCATTTGGCCTGGAAATAATGCACTATATCCATTGTTAACCATTCTAAACCCCTTTCACATTTAGCCAGAAGTATCTCTGTGATCAAGACAGCTTACATGGCAACATGATCAAACCTCAGCCCTCTCAAGCCATGGATGATGCACTTTTCTTTTCTTAATATTTTTATTGAAGTTTTATGCATTTCAGACAACATTTTTCAATCCAGTTTAGACTCAGGTAGACCCCCTACCCCACACAAGCTCATCCATTCTGCCATATGTGTCTTGCATAATTTTCCTCAGTCTTTTTAAAGTTTTTTTCTATGCAGAAGTTTACTGTTTTGGGCAGAAGTTTACAGTTTCAGTCAGCTCTTTGACCCAGTCCTTTTGTTGTTGTTCCCTCCAATTTATTGCTCCAAAATATGCATATACATATCACACACATATATCAAAATTATGATGTCTGAAAATAAAATATAAGTTAATTCCAAAACGTTTAGAAAATCACATTTTTCTTTTAATTTTATATTACTCTAAGATGTGTGTACATTACCTTCCACCCACAAACTCTCCAGTATTTGGTGTCATTGTTTTTCTAAACTTAGCCAGTCTTTTCAGGTTAAAATGAAATCTTAAGCCAGTTTTAATTTATATCTCCTTAATTATTAGCGATGTTTCACAGCCATCTTTATGGCTTCATTTGTAACATCTGTGTTCAGCTCTTAACTCCATATTTTGAAGAGGTCACTTGTTTTCTTACTCCCTGATTTTTAAATAGTTTATACACTCTGGATGTTAATGTTCTATCAGATGTATCACTGGTGAAGGTTTCCTCCCACTCTGTGGGTCTTTTCTTCACTTCTTTGATTTTTTTTTTCACTATACAGAAGCTCTTAAGTTTGATAAGGCCCCACTCATCAATTGTTTATCTTATTATTTATGCAGCTGCTGTCTGATTTAGAAAGTTTTTTCTATACTTATGGCTTCTCTTTCATTGCAGATGTTTTCTTCTATCATTTTCAGAGTTTCATTTTCACATTGAGGTCTTTGATCCATTTGGAGTTGATTTTTGTACAAGGTAAGAGGTAGAGGTTTAATTTTATTCTCCTATAAGTGGTGAAGACTAGAAACTGCCAATGGTGGAAACATCCACATGTCCTTATAATAAACCTAATACAGATGCAAAGCCATTGGCGTGCACAGCGTGGGACCTCAGGAGAGGATGATGTGGGGAATAGAGCTACACAGAAAAGCTAAAATTGCAGAATCTGTCATTCAATTTGCTCTATCAAACAACTACCAGACAAATGTGGAATGATGGCTCACTGTTGGGGCCCATAGGTCCTAGTTCACAGAAGGGGATTATGGCTCTTGGAGTGAAATACTACAGCTCAGATCACAGGAAGGGACCACAGCTGCAGCTCATGGGAACTGGAATACAAGTCTAGCTCATAGGAAGAACTACTCCAGCTCATGGGAAGAACTGCTCCAGCTTTACAGTAGGGACCTACAGCTCCAGCTTCCAGGAATGGGCCATAAGTGTTATTGAAAGGAGGTGACCACAGCTTCAGAAAACAGGAGAGGACCACAGCTCCAGGTTCATTGGAGTAGAACAGCACTTTCTGTTCAGAATAGGGGACACCAACTCCAGCTTATGAGAGGAGACCAGTGGAAAACCCTTAAAATGAAAAATAAATGTATCCTAAGTTCTAGTTATATTACACACATGTACCCAAAGGATTCAACATCCTTCTATGTAGATATGTGCCCAGCCATGTTTATTGCTGCTCTTTACATAGTAGCTAAAGAATTGAAGCAATATAACAGAAAAGCACAATGCCAGGCATGGGAAATGTCACTTTGACCTGTTTGTCAGGTTAAACCAAGAGACCACTAAAATAACACAGGCTTTATTGCCACACCCCTTGATTTATTCCCATAAATTGAAGGTAATATCCTTTGCTGAATAAAGGACATACTTCAGACACAGGATTGGAACTTGGCATTGAGTGTTTTGTTTGATAGTCTGCTCTGCCTGGTAGAAATGCTGCCACTGTCTTACAGGATAACTATATTTGAACACTTTTTATATTGTATATTTATGTATTTTAAGAAACTTCTTCAGTAGCTGGCTTCTACATGAAGTTTTCAAAAGGCCTTTAGTGTTAGTTAACCCTCTACTTACTTCCTCTTCTGCCCTGCCCTTCCATTTCTTATTAGACTCAACACTTCATTTTTTTAAATTATTTTTCCTCAATTTAAATCACTGAATTCTCTCTCCCATACCAGGAATGTCCTCTCCATGGACTGTTGCTAATTTTCTGACCTCTAAATATTTCCCAATTGAAACACACATATCTAAAGATTAAATAGAGCATCCCGTTATAAGAAAGAAAATGTGATATTTGCCTTTTGGGGTTATCTCAGGATGATTGTTTCCAGTTTACTTCCATTCCCTGATGAACATAAATGGGTATTTTCAGTATCTATTCATCAGTTGATAGACATCTAGTTAGCATTTCCTGTGTATTGTGAATAGAACACAGAGTACATGGATGAGCAGGTTTCTCGTAGTAGTATATGGAGTTGTTTGGGTATATACACAAGAGAGTTATGGCTAGATAATGTAGTAGATTTCTAAGATTGCTTTCTTATTTCAATCTGGCATCAGCTTGCATTTCCATCAATAGTAAATATGTTTTCCACTCTTCCAACTTGTCTAGTAATTTATTTATTTGTTTGTTTTTCAATCCTAGCAATTCTAAGATAAAATGAAATTTTAGAGTACTTTTAATTTTCATTCAAGTGATTAGTGAAGATGGTGAATATTTTAAAAACTATTTCTCGGGAGTCTTTCCTGACTGTGTGGTATCCCTGCACTCCCCAGGTGTCCCTGCTCACAACTTCTCCCCAAACCCCTTTGAGCTAATAGGACTCAGCAAGGGCCCACACTGTCCTGGAGGAAAACCGGAATTTAGACCGCGCTAAATGCTGGGGAATGCCTGGGCTATTTGCACTCCAGGTCCCAAGAAGTACCACAGCAGAAAGACGACAGCCAACATCCACTTGACCCCAAACTCCCAGTGCCCTCTTCTCCAGCCTCCTAAAGGGGACTGGGAATCCAGTTCACCACTAGAGAGCTTGTCTAGGCCGTGCAAGGATCCATGGATTCTAACCCTGACACCTTTCCAAAACTGGGATGGTGCGTGAACAGAACACGACGGTCACAGAGGGCACCCACATAGAGAGGCCGGAGAACCAGGGTGTCTACAAGATTGGGATTTATGGCTGGAGGAAGCGCTGCCTCTACTTATTTGTACTGCTTTTGCTCATCATCCTGGTTGTGAATCTTGTGCTTACAATTTGGATTTTTTTTTTTTTTTTGTCTTTTCGAGATGGGGTCTCCCTGTAGCCCTAGCTATCCTGGAATTTGCTCTGTAGACCAGGCTGGTCTTGAACTCACAAAGATTTGCTTGCCTCTGCCTCCCAAGTGCTAGGATTAAAGGCGTGCGCCACCATGCCAGGTGATGTGGTTTTCTCCGACAGGAATGGGTCACTTGCAGGTTATAAAAGATGGACTTCGCCTGGAAGGAGAATCAGAATTTTCATTCCCATTGTATGTCAAAGAACTGCACTCCAGAATGGACTCATCTCTCTGCACTCCAGAATGGACTCATCTCTCCTTCTACCGTCGACTCAGAATGTGACCTTAAATGCAACCCACAAGGGGAGGCCACAGGCAGATTAGCAGTGGGTCCCCAAATGAAGGAAGTCCAGGGTCAGCAGTTTCAGATAAGCTCTGAAGATGACAGGCCACTGTTCACCACTGAGGAGGAGGAGGAGGACGTTGTGGTTGGCACGGGCAGAGTTCGGGTAACAGGGCTACAAGGAGCTCCTTTTTATTCTATTATTTTTTATATGTATGTCTGCATGCAGGTTTGCGCACCCGTGTCGTGCAATGCCGCGGAGGTCAGAAGAGGGTGTCGGATAACCCTGGAACTGGAGTTAAAGACGGTTCTCGGCCGCCATGTGGGTGCTGGGGATCGAACCCAGGTCCTCTGCAAGAGCAATCGGTGCTCTTAACCGCTAGGCCATCTCTCCAGCCCTAGAAGGAGCTGTTTTCAACACTCGGTGGAGACACCCCTTGTCACAGCCAAATCATTTCCAGACCTTAGGTTAGAATCCTCTACTCAGAGTCTAAGCATGGATGCCCCAAGGGCGGTTCACATTAAAGTTCATGCTGGAAAAATTGAGGCTCCTTCTCAAATGGACATCATCTTGCAGAGCAGCGGTGGAGAGCTGGTGCTTGATGCTGAAACTGAGTTTGCCCAAGTTGGTATAGGGGACCCAGGGTCCCTCTGGCAGCTCTTGAGGATTCTATGAAATCTGTGTGTCCCGATGGATGGGAAGCTATATATTGCTGGTTAGACCACCACCTGTGAGGAACACAGTCAAATCTGTCTCTGATGGCTGCCTCTTCTGCAGTGAACCCATGTTTTACCAGTGAGGTGGAAGGTGTGGCCTCGGTCTTCATAACCTGGGCAGCTAGACACCCTACTTGAGCAAGAGAAGACAGGATGGGAGTAGAAGGACACACTGCCAAAGTACTCAGTGGTGGGAAACATGCCAATGGAACTTATGGTCCTGACGACCCGATTTCAAAATGACACATGGATGTCAAACATAAATATCAATAACACGTTTATTCAGTGGCTTTTGCCTTCCTAACCACCCTCCCCAACTCTCTTGTTGAACTGCTGTGTGGAAGCAATGTACAGTGCTCAAGAGCACACATCTATCTCCTCACAAAAGCAGGGCTGGCTGGTCAGTCCTCAAGTGTCCTGCCTGTGCCACACTTTCTTTACACTGATGCTCAAGTTCTCCCTTCAATGCAGTGCACTGTGTCAGAGTTCACAGGAAAAAAATACAAAAACAAAAACTCTTCAGATCTTGAAGAACTTGAGGTTGATCTGATTTTCAATGTGTATTTAAGGGAAAAATTATACAAAATTATTCCTGCTTCCTGTATACATACCAATGAGCAATAAAAATAAACCATCATTTTGGCGACCAGAAAAAAAAAAAAAGAATTTCTTAGCTCTTTATGCTTCATGTTTTAAAACTCTCTGTTTCTTTTCTTACCACAATTTTCAATTGGAATATTTTTGAGGTCTAAGTTTTTTTTAGTTGTTTTATTTTTGTATATTCTATATACTAATACTCTTTCACATGTGTATGTGGTAAAGTCCCTTTACCATTTTGTGCTCTACTCTTCTTTTGAATTATGGTGTCTATTGTAGAACAGTAGCTTTTATAGTTCTATGAGGTCCAATTTGTCAATTGTTGGTCTTCATACCTAAACTATTGGGATCTTGTTAGTAAAGTCCTTTCTTGAATTTATAAGTAAGATTAACTTTCTTGAGTGAGAATGGGCTATAACAACATATATTTTAGAGGAGTTTCAGGTCCAAAACTAATAAAAATCCTTAATGATAAAGAAAGAAAAGAACAAAACATAAAATGAAAATTTACCACATGCCACTGAAAACTAATTAAATACCCAGCCAGAGTTACTACATCTCAAGGTAATCCATCAGCACAATGAGCCAAAATGCAACAATAAGAGTATATTTGGCACCTTGTTTGATAGCATTAAGAAACACGTCTAGATGGTGAGACATTGTTGGGAAAATCTATCAAAAAATAGCAAAAGGCCATATTTTCTTGTTATTTTATGAGGTCATCAGAAGGTAAGAAAAATATGCATAAAAATTAGAGGATGATCACTTCATGTTTATAAAAATAATTTTCACCAAGAATTTCTATACACCTTAATTGGTTAAGCGATTGAGCAAAACCCAATAAAGTGAAAAATATACAAAGTTTCAAATTATTAATGACAAACTAGCATGGATTTATTTCAGTATTATAATAAATACAAAACACACAAACTACACACACACACATAGTACTCTGGTCAGACTGAACACCCCCCCCCCACACACACACACTGTGCATATTTGCTAATTATTTTATATCCTAACATAACCAAAGCAATATATACAATAAAATTGATTGCTTGATTTAAATTGGTTACCATCAATCTTTTTGCTGACTTCCACTATTGCTGTATTTTTTTTTTTTCTAATTTTTGAGACCGGGTCTCCCTTTAGTCCCAGCTGGCCTGGAACTTGCTATATAGACCAGACTGGCCTTGAACTCACAGAGATCCGCCTGCCTCTGCCTCTCAAATGCTAAGATTAAAGGTATGTGCTACCACACCCAGCAACTGCTATATTTCTTAGTCTAAATGTCTTTTATACCTTTCTATGATACTATGTATTTTCCTCTTGCAATGAAATATTTGACATTCATTCCCTGAAAATTTCTTGGTATCCTTGCTCCATCTGTGAAAATAGAAGTGATGATGTGTGATATTATCCCTGGGAGATATGAACAATTTCTCCCCAGAACAGACCAAAGGAAGTATACTACCAAAGTCCCACTGGGTGAACCAATTAATTTTCTTAGCTTTACTTACAGAAGTGTTGGTGAGGGATTACTTCACCAGCAGAAATGACTCAAAGATTGCCACATCACCAAAAGCCCACCCAAGCACGTGTGGCAGCTTATGAATGACAGAAAGCTAGAAATGGCTGCACCACTTTCAGGCACTTTGATAGACTGAAAAGAGTCTATTTCAGGTGGATCAGGTGGACTGATCCTCTGCCAGGCAGCTCAACATGTCTTTGATTCTTTGGAGCAGCTATGTTGGTGTGGGTAGCTCTTCTGGGCAGCTCAGCTTGCCTGAGAGTCTGTATTAACATGCTTGAGTGGGTATATATGCTTGGGGAACTAGGAGTCTAGTAAGTCTGGTCAATTTCAAGGACTTCCTGAAGCTTGAGTTGGTTACTGCCTGAGCTTAAGAACTTTCCTTGAGGATGGAGTGTTTCACATCTCTTAAGGACACCCTTTATCTCAAGGTCAGTTTCTGTACAATGTGGAAGACTTTATGAGGAAATTACTTGGAAATCGCTGCACAATAGAAAAATAACGATGTTTTAATAGATGTGATTGTGCCAGTCCATGTACTACTTTCAGTCTCACTGCCCATGTATTTGGCATTCTTTAGCTTTCATGAGGATACCTATTTTATAGAAAATATTTCCACCCACACACACACACTTGTATGTGTCTGTCATTCCATTGGGTAACAAGTCAATACATTTTTATACTATCCAACATATTCTTTATATAGTTTTTAAATATTTCCTAGCTATTGTGGAACTTGACAGTCAATTGAATCAAATCAGCTAGCAAGTGCTCATGGTGTTAACTGGGCCCAGACTCTTGCCTGTAAGTTAATGAAACATTTAACCCACTGCTTGTAGTAACATCAAATGTGTTACTTTCAATTTTCTCTCCTTTCATTCTCTGTTCCCCCAATGCACTATTAACTTGTCTCTTTAAGGCCCTCCACATTTTGTGTAGTTAGATTGTATCTTTAACAAGTAAAACCAAAGGAAAGCAAGTTCTACATTTTCAAACTCATCTTCATCTTTCTAGATACTACATGCTTCTGAAACGCAGAAACTTTGAAACATTGAAATGTCCTAATTAAAGTGGTGAAATGATGACATCAGTTGATATCTACTCCCTACACACAACTGCTATCTTTTTTTCATAATTTCTGGAGAAATGCTTAAGGTTCTTTGATGATTCTGACCCCTTCCCATTAATGACACATTAAATACATCGGTATTTTGTCTCCAGGTTAACTGCTGACTTCTACTTTGCCAAACTCATGCTATTTGGATCATATTCTGATGCTATAAAAATAGCATTGATACCCAAGATCTCTCTTATTGCCTCAAGTCTTGATTTCTACCCAAAGCAAATCATTTCATCTGCCATGTAATTCTAAATAACTGATAAATTGAAACTTTTCATGTAAAAATGTTGGTGTCATTTGCAACATTTCTCCCCCATACTCTTCCTGAAAGATATACCCTGTTAAAGATACCAGAATCGGGCTGGAGAGATGGCCTAGCGGTTAAGAGCACCAACCGCTCTTACAGAGGACCCTGGTTCGATCCCCAGCACCCACATAGCAGCCAAGAACTGTCTGAAACTCCAATTCCAGGAGAACTCCAGTTCCAGGGGAATCCGAAACCCTCTTCTGAGTTCCGCGGCATTGCACGACACGGGTACACAGACCTGCATGCAGACACTACATTCATACACATACAGAAATAAATAAATAAAATTTTTAAAAAAAGATACCAGAATCATTTTCTCTAGATCATTCTCAAATTATGAGTAAAACCTCTGGCCTACATCTGGTTCAGCATCATCTCTTGCTTAGATTACTATAATATTTCTCTGAATCATCCTCCTTGTTCACTTCCAACTTTAATTACATACAACTTTTATCATAGAATTTGGATTATATTGATTCTCTGAAAAGACAGTAACTGTTTTCATACTGAAAATATACTACAAAATATTTCTAAAAATGTTTCTGTAGCCTTTTACCTTTAGTTTTCCTAAACTCAATGACTATCTCAACTATTAATACACTAATTGATTGTTCTCCTCAGCTCTCATGGTTATACTCAAGATTAGGTGTTTTAGGTCAGCAAGCAACTTATCACACCATGGTAGTTGCGTGTGTCTGTACAATTTGTTCTCTTACTACCTTAAATTTGTGCTGGAATAAACTCTCTAATGAGAGATTTGCTGCAACTGAATCAAAACTTCAGCCAGACTTCCAGGTATTGCAACTGACCCTTGAATTTGCTATCATCCTCTAAAACAAGTATTATAATGTAAAACAATTTATTTTGCTCTTCTGTCATAGAGCTGCAAATTAAGCTTTCTGATACTTTTATATTTCTTCAAAGTCATTATCATTTTTTGTTCTTTAGTAGTGTTTTACTATGTTTTGACTGCTTAATTTCCTACTTGAATATCATATTGGCTTCTGAATGAGGAACTAAAATTTGTGCTTTTCTGTACAATGTAATTTTCTTCCCAATGATTAAAGTACTATTTATATGTAAGCATATATTGATTTATTTACCCAAATATTAAAAAAATGAAGGATCAACAAAACAGAAAACCTATGCTCATAAATAAAATTACATCCTCAAATGACCTCAGTGGTCAACCACTTCCAAAATTTAAATGGCAAAGTCAACAAAAACTCATTAAAAAAAAAAAGAACTTAGAATTTAAAATTTTGGTGGTTGTGATCTTATCCTTTAATAATCCTCAGGGCTCTGATAGGAAATGGAACATTTTTTCCAGTAAACAACACAAAATGGCCAAGCTTAGAAAGCACCACTTTATGGGTCTTGACTGTTTCTTCTCTCTCCTTCTCTCTGCCTTTCTTTCTTTCTTTCTTTCTTTCTTTCTTTCTTTCTTTCTTTCTTTCTTTCTTTCTTTTTCTTTCTTTCTTCCTTCCTTTCTTTCTTTCTTTCTCTCTTTCTTTCCTTCCTTTTCTTTCAATACACTGAGTCCAGTAAGTGCTGTTCATATGCGCAAAGGGTCATCCACTTGTTTCTTGTGGTTGGAAATTTAAAAAGATGTATAAAAAATTGCCATTGACTCTGGAAATATTTGAATATATGCTAGTAGAAGTTGTCTTTCCCATAAAAAAATTACTTTGGAAGTAGAAGCAAATAGTTATTCGCCATTGAAGGATCACTTCCATGCACTTAAATATGTTATAAACTCAGTATTGTTCCATGGAGGAGGAAGCTATAAGACTGACTTAATGTTTACAGAAGTAAAAGTCAGTACAAACATTTATTGATTTGAATAAAAGAATAGATCTCCCTAGTACTTAGAAAAACCTCAGATGAATAACAAATTTATAATGCATGAAATATATTTATTTACTTTAAACATTCAGTAACAACAAAATGCACAATTTAAAGATAAGTATCAGTTTTTCATATACAGTTTTGTAAGGTGCTTCCTATTTTCGTCATCATTATTGTGCTTTGTGTGTGGGAAATGGTGACTGCCAATATCATCCAGTATATTTAATTGGTACAGCATAGGATTAAATTTGCAATTGCATTCTTAGTGCCTATTATAATGCTGTTCAGTTAGAGGAATTGTGAAACTACATGTTGAATAAATAATTATTGCTATTTTTAGAAATCCACTTGAGAAAATTTCAGCCCAAAATCTTCAGTTCACAGTGTGGTAAGGAGGAAAATATAAATGAATAACCCAAAGAATGCACTTTCCATCACCCTTGTGCTATCTGAATATGAGCTAAATACATATGTCAACATGTCAGTTTGCTTAAAGTAATACCTTCTCTTAATAGGAACTAGTTTTCTAAATGTTTTCAGCTCCTGTTTTAAAGATATGCCACGTAATTCATGTATGTAGATGCATGCTCCTTTGTATATATGTAACATTTGATTAATCTCTACATATTTGTTTGCATACAGTTTCCATCTATGGTATATTACATAACCACAAAGGGCTACAAACCCTTCACATTCTGAATCAAACATCAGAGTGCAATTAGTTTAAGCAGAGACTCTTTTTGCATAAACAATGAAAAGTCAAATGAATACAGGATTGCACTTAACATGTCACATTAACTAAAGATCAACCTTGAGGTATAGCAACATCACATTAAGAGAAACTGAAACTTCAATATAAATAATAAAATTCAGTGGCCTCTGCCTTTTTTCTTTTATGGTAGTCTGTACTGACTTAAGAGGTCTTGATTTACTAATATATCCTCAAGCTCAAGTTTCTAAAATGTAGTTTAAGTCAGCACTACTAACATTTTGCCTCAGACTAGGAACAAATTGGGTCTTGAAAATAGATGTTATCTGAATGATAAATATTATCTTCCAATTTATAACTTTAGGTTGAATTCTGCACATTTTCACACAAATTGATAAAACCACATAGAAAAATAAAATACCTGGTTCACGGAGATACTTTTGATAATGTGCATTATACCATTTTCACAACTTGTTTTATTGCAAATCACAAATTTCATGCAAACAATTTTTTTTTTACTTTAGTCCCAGCATAACTGGAACTCGTTTTGTAGACCAGGCTGGCCTCGAAATCACAGAGATCCACCTGCCTCTGCCTCCCAAGTGCTGAGATTAAAGGTGTGAGCCACCACACCCTGTGACAATTAATTTCTTTTTTAAAAATATTTTTTTTAATTTTATTTATTTTTTATGTGAATGAATGTACTGTCTGCATTTAGGTCTGTGCACCTGTGTCATGCAATACCGCAGAGGTCAGAAGAGGGTGTCAGATTACCCAGGAACTGGAGTTAAAGATGTATCTCAGCCACCATGTGGGTGCTGGGGGATCGAACCTGGGTCCTCTGCAAGAGCAGTTGGCACTCTTCACCACTAGGCCATCTCTCCAGCCCCGACAATTTCTTTTTTAAAAAATTTTATTTTTATGTGTTTATGTGTATGAATGTACTGTCTGCATGTAAGTTTGTGCCCCCGACAATTCTTAACCAACACTCTGCCAGGTGAATGACTATGTAGGAAATATTGTTGTTATGTATAAATACAAACATATGCAAAACTATGAACCATAGAAGATGCATATCTTGTCTTTAAAACACAAAAAGATATGCAGTAACTGGTATTTAAGGCTCAAAATTACAGAGTTAAAAAAAAGCTTATAATGGATATCTGTTAAATTTGCTTTATACAACTATTAGGACCCAGGCTCAAAGGTGCAAAACATAGTGTACATAAATCAAACCAGCTATCTGAATAAATTCTCATCAAGGATTTTACCAACCCATCAATTGAGTAGGTTACAAAATACAGAAGCTGGCTTATGTCATTAGTAAACTCATCTTGGTAAGAAGATAAGATAGTAGAGCCAAGGGCACTCCATGTTAGCAGAGTGGATGACACACTCCGAAGCTTTCCATTGTGACTTCTGATAGACTTTTTTTCCAGGTGTGTTGTAAATTGCTGTCAAACATAAGGACTAGTTATCACAGAGACTCTCATCTAATAAAATACAGACATTATGAGGCTTTAAATGATAAGCCTTAAATGGCACATATATTTCACATTCCTTCCCACCAAGATTCTGTTTTTGAAGAGGGCACAGAATTACCATAAGAGCCAAAGATGGTAGATGTTTATAAGGAAAGTGTTTTTTGGGTTTTTTTTTTTTTGTTGTTGTTGTTTGTTTACTTTTTATGTTTTGTTTTTAGACAGCATTGCAATAGCACATTTTAGCTCATAGAAAATTGTGAAAACACGTACAAGACTTCCTCAAGATCTAGTCAGATAACATCACAGCATGGAAAGGGAGGTGGACATTAAATCCCAACCCTAAGGAACTAAAAGCATATGACAGGTGCGGGGCGGGGGACCATTTGGCTTTCGATAAAGTTGTGTCCCCTGGAAGATTGTCCACACTCTAAGCCTGGTTCCAAATTCAAGACTATTTGATCAACAAAAATCAGACTCAGTAGGAAAAACAACCCAAAAACATAATACATACTGGTTGGTAAGGTGGACTTAGGAGGAGTTGGAGGAGGGAGAAAATATGATCACAATACATTGTGTATCACACAATGTAAAACTCTAAAAAACAAAGAAAACAACCCCAATTGTCCTCCTTCAACTAGAGTTATCTTACTGCTTTTCTGCCCATAATAAGCATTCTGTTACCCTCCTGGGATAAAGCTTTGGAAATTACAAGAATTTAAATTGGTTACAACTCTGAGCAATTCTGCAAGCTAAATATCCCCATTTCCAGATGATGCACTGGTAGATCTGTGAGTAATGAGCACACGGAACACTACAGGAGAAGGATGGGCTAATCTTCCTGGGTTCTTCTTTGGCTTCTGGTGCATGACTGTCATTTGGTGAATTTTAGTGGTGTTTCTTGAGATGCATGTACTGGAAGCTTCAGGTTAGATGGGATGGACAAGTTCCTACTATCTCTCCATCATCCACTGGTAAGAAGTTTCTCATTGGATCGCCCTAGCATTGCCCAAACCTCCTATTAAATCTATCTAGGCATCACTGGGCCCACTCCTGATTGTAAGGCCTCATCTATAGTGCATCAACAAACGTGTCCATCAAATAGTTGGCTAAATTCCATCAATTACATTAAGTCTAAACTGTGAGATTCAGTTTAGGGAAAAGCTGGTATGGTATTTAATTCTTAATGATTGATTCCTATATGTACTTACTTATAATTTTCTTCTTTTTAAAATAATATATCTAATAGTTAATAGTTATAATAAAATTATTGGTTAAAATAACTAGTAAATTATTTCTCCTGATAAGATACTGATAGACAGATTTTCATCTTATTTTCTACTCAGCTTGAATATTTTTTTATTCACAATGCTTTTCGTGTGACAATTTATATTATATCCACAGCTTGACACATGGTACAGGAAATTTGTAACCCTGTAATGACAAAAGTCAGTGGATGAAAATATATATTCAGTAATCAAATATAATTCAGCTGCATATCTGTGAAGAATTTATTTTTCCATGTCAGAGAACAGACTAAGAATCAAAAAAAAAAAAAAACTATCAGCTTAAATCTCTATAAATTCCTCCCTATTGAAGATATACTTTAATGCAGTTATCTTAAAAATGGGGAGTTTATTCCTTAAGTATGTCATCGAAAATGTACGGTGTTTGTATTTGTATGTAATAATACTACTAATAACTCTAATAAGCAGTTTTTTATCACAATAACTGGCATATTGGAAGACAGCATATAAATATGGATAGGAGGACAGCCAGGGGCACACACACTCACTGCCCAGATGGGTGTCTGTCATGCGGGCTTGCTGCTGCCAACCCTGGGAGGGCATCTGCGGCCCACACTAGAACCATAGAGAGGAACTGTGTGTGTGGATAGAAGAACAGTCAGTGGTGCACACATTTGTTGCCCAGGTGGGGTCTGGTGCATGGGCCAAAGGAGCAACAACCCCCACACACTTCAAAATACTGATAATGTGGTGGAAAGTATAAGATGCTGGTGCTGTGGTTTACTGTGTTTAGGACGATCTAACAGTATCAGTGAGTCTAGGCTGCACAACCAAAGCTGAGGAAGAAACCAGCAGGAAGCAAACTGAGTGACCAACCAGTCCTCCATATTAGCATTTGAGATTAGCAACAGAAGCCAAACAAACAAACAAAGGGGGGAAAAACACATTCTAAATACACAACAGAAACAACAATATGAGCAAAGCTCATAATAAATCCCCACTGAACTCAACCAGTCCTGTAGAAGATCCCAATTAGATCTTCCTGGAAGGAAACCAAGAGACCGACCTTAAAAGAATAATTATACACATATTCAAAGACTCTAAGGAACAAATCAGAGAACTAAAGGAAGAGAATGAAAACCCATGAAGTAACTAAAAGGAAAGAATGAAACTCCAGAAAGAACTAAAGGGAGAGATTGACAAACTCTGAAAAGATGTAGAGGAAGAGAAATGCAAACTCCAAAAAGAGCTAGAGGAAGAGAAATACGAACTCTGAAAAGAACTAGAGGGAGAGAATGACAAACTATGGAAGGAAGTGGAAACACTGAAAAGATCTCGGGCTGAAAGAAAAAAGAAACTGACCAGCAAAGCAAGGAGCTACAAGAAGGGCATAAACAGCTCCAAAAGGAAGGGGAAATACTGAAGAAATCACAGGATGAAATAAAAAAAGGAAATTGAACATTAATCCAATCCACAGGAAAGGATGGAAAAAAGCCTCAGAAGAATGGATGAAGCAGAAAAAAGAATATCAGACATACAGGATAACACAGTGTAGCTAGAAACTTCAAGTAAAGATTATGAAAATTAGCCGGGCGTGGTGGCGCACGCCTTTAATCCTAGCACTCGGGAGGCAGAGGCAGGCGGATCTTTGTGAGTTCAAGGCCAGCCTGGTCTACAGAGTGAGTTCCAGGACAGNGAGTGGAACAACCAAGAAATGTGGGACACTATGAAATGACCAAACCTATGCATCATAGGGATAGAGGAAGGAGAAGACTCCCAAGAGAATAATATTGATCAGATCTTCAACATAATAATAGAAGAAAATTTCTCTAAACTGAAAAAAAGACAAACTCATAGAAATACAAGAAACACATAGAACACCAAATAGACAAGACCAGAAAAGAAATTCCCCACACCATATCATAGTTAACACACTAGATGCTCAAAACAGGGACAAAATTCTGAAAGCTACAAGAGGAAAAAGAAAGAAGATATTTACATATAAGGAGAAACTCATCAGAATTACAGCTGACTTCTCAGTGCAAACTATGAAAGCCAGAAGAACATGGACCAAAGTATTCCCAGTGCTAAATGACTTTAAATGCCAACCCAGATTACTATACCCAGCAAAAATGTCAATCATAGTTAAAGGAAAAAGAAAAATCTTGCATGACATAAACAAAATGAAAGAACAAATGTTTAAAAAAAACCAACACTTCAGAAAATACTCAAAGCAATTCAAAGAACAAAGGAGCAACTATCCTTAAGCAAGCCAAGAGAGAAAGCATAACAGAGTAAATAAATACCTAGACCAAGAATGCAAACAAAAAATAAGTTAAAAGGAAACAACACATATCTCTCAATAATAACCTTAAATATGAATGGTCTAAACTCCCCAATCAAAAGACATAGACTGGGAAAATGGATTAGGAACCAGAATCCTTCTATATGCTGCCTACATGAAACCCATCTCACCCTCGAGGATAGACACCACCTTAGAGTGAAAGGATGGAAAAAAAAATATTCCAAGCAAATGGCACCAAAAAGCAAGCACGAGTGGCTATTTTAATATCAGACAAAATAGACTTCAGAGTAAAATTAATCAGAAAAGACAAAGAGGCACATTATATCCTTATCAATGGAACAATTAACCAGGAAGATTTCACAGTCTCAAATGCACCAAACTCTGGTGCACTGAACTTTATAAACACAAACCTTCAGAACCTCAAAACACAGATTAATCCCAGCACACTAATAGTGGGGAAACCATACCCCAATGAGTCCCTTGGATAGGTCAACTGGACACAAGATAATAGAGAGACATCAGAAATGAACAATACAATACACCAAATGTACCTCACAGATATCTACAGAATATTCCAACCAAACACCAGAGAATATGTTTTCTACTCAGTGCCCCACAGAACATTCTCCAAAATCAAACACATACTGGGACACAAAAGAAATATCAACAAATACAAAAGGATTGAAATTATCCCATGCGTTCTATCAGACCACAGTGCAATAAAGCTCAATATTAACACTAGGGTAAGCCTTACTAACTATAAGAACACATGGAGACTAAACAACACAATCTTGAATAATGAGTGGGTCAGGACAGAAATAAAGCATGAAATAAAAGCATTCCTGAAACTAAATGAAAATGACAATAAAACACAACAAAACATGTGGGATACATTAAAATTCCTAAGAAGGAAATTTATAGCCTGAGTGGCCACATTAAAAAACAAAACAAAACAAAACAAAAAAACCAGAAAGAGAACAAATAAAGGATCTAGCACTGCAGTTAAAATCACTTGAGAGACAACAACAAATGAACCCTAAACCCAACAGGCAGAAATAACAAAAAATCAGAGAAGAAATCAAAGAAAATAATACAGAAAAATCAATGACTCCAAAAGCTGATTCTTTGAAAAGATAAGCAAAATAGACACACCTTAAGTTGAGTTAACCAAAAGATAAAATTGTGCTTAACATTTACTAAAAGAATATACATTTCTGGGGTGGAGAGATGGCCTAGCGGTCAAGAGCGCCGACTGCTCTTGCAGAGGACCCGGGTTCGATCCCCAGCACCCACATGGCGGCCGAGAACCATGTGAAACTCCAATTCCAGGAGAACTCCAGTTCCAGGGGAATCCGAGACCCTCTTCTGACCTCCGCGGCATTGCATGACACGGGTGCACAAACTTGCATGTAGACAGTACATTCATACACATATAGAAATAAATAAAATTAATAAAAAATTTTTAAAAAAGAATATACATTTCTAAATTAAACACTTATGATTTTTACTTTAATTTTATAAAAATATCTTACTTCTTTGATATTTGCATTCATTCTTTCTCCTAAAATAAAGTTATAATTCATAATTGTTTTGTACAAAAGTAAAATATAATTAATTAAAAAAGTAAACTATGTTAATCATTTTAAAGCACTCAAAATAATGAATTAAACTTAGAATATTTAAGCTTATATGTCTCAACATATTCTTATTCTTCTCAAGAGTGATAATTTTTGACAGTGTTTTAATAATTTTCCCCTCAAAGTTTCTCAGAATTGTTGAAGGGTCTAGGGTCAATAGTGGTAGTAAGATAGTATTTTTGTTGCTTTCTTGACCTATAAGTAGAAATATTTGCTAATTTTTATTAAAATATCATTTCCAAATCCAAATAATTACCTTATTTACCCATAGAGATGAGGCAACTTCTCCCCTCTTTTATTATGTGCTATGGAAAAATCTCATTAGGCACAGGAGACTGTAGGATCATGATCATATATTACTATTTACTCAGGTCTGCACAGTTATCCACATTACTGAGGCTACAGGTTATAGCCTTATTAATGAATTTTACATATTCATATGATAATAGAATATTTATCATACATGGCTATATGATGCCAATTCCAGAAGCAATGGGTAGTAAGTGAAATTTCCACTGCCAGTTGTGGGACACCTTCCTGGAAGTGGTTTTCCTGAAATGCCTTAGTGGTTCCCAAATGTTTGCAGCATACAATCTTCACCATTTCCTTGCTGCCAGAACCAGATAATAGCATTTATTTTTCTTTCTGAAGACACTACACCCCTTGCTTGCAAAATAGTGGAGCACCCTAGAACTGGGCTAGAAGCATGACTGCTGGCTGTCACTCTTCTCCTGGAGGTTGCTATGCAGTTGCTATGCATGCAGTTAAGTTGGGGGGGCGGGTGGGAGGGTATCCACAACAGAGTTCTGTAGGACTTTATATATTGCATGCTCCAATATCAATTTTCTGGGAAAATAGTACTTACTGGTGCAATATCAATACCACTGCTATGGTGGTAACCAGATAACCAACAGATGTCTGAATAGATGTTAGGCCTGCTCTGTCAGAGGAGATTTATCCTGTTATGCTTTGGACCCCATGGATGTGGGGGTGATAGGCACAATGGTAAATTTACTACTGCTGCTTTGCTGAACATGTTTAATATGTATTTATAGCCATGAGAAATGGTATTTTCAGTTTTGGTCCAATGGACTTCTCTTTGCAATGAACAATTGCTAATACAGGGACCACTGGGATGTGAAAGTGCTGGGATAAGTAACTTGAGTACAGAGTCCTCTGTGATGATGAAAACAATGTCTACTCACTACAGATAGGGAACAAATGATAAAACAAAATACGGATGCCACCAAAGTTCAGCTAACCAATGAGGATAATTGGAGTCACAAGAGCAGAAAGAACTCCTAGACAGTGGTGTCATCAAAGCCCATACAAATGTTGGTGAAGCCCATGACAGCTAGAAAATGGGAAACTCTGAACAACCTGCAGGCAGCCCAGCAGATTAGACTCCACTGGATGGATTTGGCCTAAAAGACATCTGAGTACAGATGCTTGACTGGGTAGGACATACCATGTATGGCTGAAAACTTGAAGTCCAGTGGAGGGTTGGAGAGGCATGGCTATATTCCTCTCAAAACTTTAAATTCAATGACTTCTGCACATTCAGAAATGTGATGCTTACTGTACAATTGTAAAGTTCCTAAACCAAGAATACAGAGTCGTGATATATAAAACAGGTGAAGAAGAGCAGAACTTGTTTTTGTTTCAGAAACCCCCTGCTTGCTTTAGTCAATGAAATTTTACTGGAACAACTTCTTGGAAAATGCTGCTGGTGATAAAAAGACAGGGATGTTGCTTTAGACCTTAAAAAGTGTTTCTAGATTTTAAAGCATAACCAAAAATTTAAAGTAGAACAAACATTCTTTAGAAATGAATAAAAAGAGAGCTAAGGAACACAGGTTATTTGTGATATTACATTAGTCTCTGAAAGAGTATATAGTCTCACAGCATGTACTTTGATGGTTTACAAAATTAAAAATTTATTTTTTAAATTTTATTTATTTTTGTATGTGTATGAATGTACTGTCTGCATGTAAGTTTGTGTACCCATGTCGTTCAATGCCGCGGAGGTCAGAAGAGGGTCTCGGATTCCCCTGGAACTGGAGTTCTCCTGGAATTGGAGTTACAGATGGTTCTCATCCGCCATGTGGGTGCTGGGGACCGAACCCCGGTCCTCTGCAAGAGCAGTTGGTGCTCTTAACCGCTAGGCTATCTCTCCAGCCCCCAAATTAATTCTTCCAGATGAGTGGTTACAAACAAAATAACAACAGTAAATATCAATATTTATCACAATTTTACTATATGATAGGGAATAGAAGAATAAAGTAATGCATGGTACATTTTAATTCCCATACATAATCTGATGAGTATTTGTGCATAAACACATTAGTAAAATGATGGAGAGACCTGGAGATATACAGAGAAAAAGAGAGACATTGTTAGTATATTAATAGTTATATCTATTTTGAGAATGATTTCTATGAAGCTATTTCTTCACTGAAAATAATACATACTATATATGTGGTTGTGAACTGTGAAAATATTAAATATTGTAAGTAGAGAATATTTGTTGAAGCAACATATGGCCATAATTTTTTGTTGCAAACAACAGGTAGAATCAGATTGATAACATCTGTTTGTGGCTGACTGTGCTGTCCTAGATCATTAGGGGTCAGAAGGGACATAAACCACTGAAAAAATAAGCTCCTCTATCTACAAATTGCAATAGAGAGAGAACTAGAGGTTGTTTTTGTTTTCCATGTGTACAACTCTGAGAAGAGAAATTGCTGTAATATGGCATGTGTTCCCACAATCTGCAACTCTATTTAGGTCTTTAAACATATCAGTGTCTGTCTGTTAAAGACTGGAATCTTATCCCAAGTCAAGTGGCCAACAAAAAGCAGAGTACTGGGAGTAAATCAATACATGATATAATAATATGTCAAGAGCTATTTTTGTGGAATTCCTGTCTGTATAAATACATCTGGTTATATGGAACACTCAACCCCTTATTTGGCCTTTCAATATACACACCAGTTTTGACAATAATCCTTTAATAAAACTTTAAGAATTCATCCTATTTCATCTAAGCATCAATGACATATTTCTCTTGAATAAAACATTTGATTAGTAGTTCAACTAGTAGTGATATTTTCTTAATAAATTATAGTTAATTATTTTTATTAAAAATGTTCCATATCTTCAATAAAATCTGAACCCAAGTTGCTAGTATCTAAAAAAAAATCATTGCATCTTTTTTATTCTATATCATTCATTATTTCGTGTTCCTGGAAAAATTTACCTCACTGTAGGAGATGAGGAGACCATGTGTGGCATTTCACTATTCAAATGAATACTTCACCAGCTGTGGAGCAAGTGCACACAGGCCCAGTCTGTGAGAATGAAGTTGAATAATCAGGCAGTGAGTGAAATTTTCAAAACATATGATGTGTATACAAATCACCAGTATGTTTTTATAGTGAATTCATGTGGATATTAATTATTTTATTTATAACTAAAAGATTTTTGAGAAACACTACAGAAAAGAGGATATACTTTTTTACATAGTATAAAAAAGAATGTCAAGAGCTTCTTTGAGAGTCATCTCCTTTATTTGTGACACTTTTAACTTGCAACATTACCAAAACTAAAATAATTAAATTGGTATCTTAAACTATTTTTTTCTTGTACAGTCACTACGATTCCTTTAAAACTCATATTATCTTTCATTCTTATGCATCAACCCCTAAAATGACCAGAACTCTGAAAAGGGTTCAATTATAATGAATACTTCCAATATATTTGCATATTTGATTGCTCAGAAATATAATTCCAGTCTCTACTAAAGTAAATTCTAACACCTTCCATTTTTTTCTTGAGCATGCTCAGAGATTACAAAAAAAAAAGATTCAAATCTCTCATCCCTAGAGAATTTATTCTCCCTGATTTTTTAATGCTGGAATACAGTTTAGGATGTCTATTGTACTCCTGAGAATTGAACAGGTGCCTCTTTCTGTGACATTAGCAAATAGAATACCACTTGCTCCATCTTGACCAAAAACATACACAGCCCTATTTATAATACAAAATAATAATGATATGATCTCCTTTTACAAATAACCCCTGTGTTTTTCAAAATCTTTTCATAGGAAATAACAAAGAAACATATATATATATATATATATATATATATATATATATATATAGAGAGAGAGAGAGAGAGAGAGAGAGAGAGAGAGAGAGAGAGGGAGAATACTGGAGAAAGCTGTTCTAACCTTGAATATGTTTCCAGAAACATGAGCTGCTACTAAAATTACTTGCTTATTTGGTCTTCCAATTAACTCAAAATTGGATTTTTTCTTCATAATGTTATAAATAAATGTGTTATTTGGCAATATGAAAAATTACACATTATTGCTCATAATTTGTCATGATTTGTGAACATTTTCATTAATTATTTTTAAAGCTTTTACTGGAGTGTTGAATTTTATACAATATATTTTCATCAAACTTAGACCCCTCCCCTTCTTCACTCCACATTAACATCCCCTGCCTTATTCCATATATCTATTATGCGTGAATAATACTGTATACAGATACATTAAAGCTTATCAACTCAAATTTACCCCCTAAATACCCTTCTTTGTGGTCCATCCAGAGATCCTGGTTAACATAGCTGGCATCAAACCCTTAAGGAAAACTCGTTCTCCCACTCCAAGAAGCTATTGGTTGCAAGTATTTCCTTCAGAAGGATTAGGGTTCCTGACCCTGTCCCAGCTCCTATGCTGGAGTTTTCCTGGCTTGAGCATGCTGTTATCATTGCTAAGAATTCATATATGTAACTAAGTGTGCAGCTGTCTGGAAAATTCTTTTTCCCTTTTGCCATCCATCACCTCTGACTTAAAAATACTTCTTCCCTCTCTTCCACAGTATTTTCTGAGATTTTGGAGGCAAGAGTTTGATAATGGTGTCAAACTGATGAATAAGCACAATGAAGTGTCTTCTTATCTGAAGATTGGCCAGTTGTAGGTTTCTGTGTTAATAACCATCTGCTGCATAAGGAAGCTTTCCTGGTCAGAGTTGGGAGATGCATTAATCTATGGTTATCACAATAAGTCACTAGGAGTAAGTTTAATGCTATATCTATTTAGCATAATAATAGTGTTAGGATTTCCCTTATTGCCTGTGATGTTTGGCCACAGTTTTCTGTATTGATGTCAGATATTGGCACCATCTTGTGAGGAACCTTAAATCCAATCAGAAAGTGGTTGCTTACTCCCATAACATTCCTGCCAGGATTTCACCTGTGTAATCCATCTTGCCTAGCAGCTCTTGGTGTAGCTCCCAGGAGTTGTAGCTGGGCAAGCCTGCTGATTATTTTCTGGTAGCACGCATAGCAGATTTTAGCAGTATGAAAGCTAGGCAATCGTGATGAAGCTTTGAAATCAGCACCAGTCTGATTACTCCTTTTATCTACAGCTCATATATACAGAGACTTCATTAGTTACTGTCAAGTTCCTGTGGGTCACTAAGAGTAGGGGCAATGGCAGTACTGTTTGAGTGGCTATAGGACCCCTGGTAGACAACTTCAAGTGGACTCTTTTCCTAGCATTAGACATTTTCTTTGCTAGTCATCAATGTCCAGTAGGGGCAATGTCTTATTGTTCTAAGGTAAGCCCCTTAAATCACTTTTTATATGTATGTATCTTAAGATGCTTCTTCACTGGTGGTTTTCCATATGACTTTCTTTAAATTCATGCAGTGTTACTTTTCCATCCCCATAATCCCTCTTTTGGCTTGCTCTCCCATGCCTCACCCTCTTAACCTCTTCTGCCTTTAAATTACTGCATTATATCTCTCTGCCCATGAAGCAGCCCACTGCCATTGATCAATGAAATAAAACTGAGAACTCAGATTTAAGTCCACACATTACAGAGACCTGATTTCTTGAAAGGAGGGGTGGGTTGGGGGTCAAAAATATAAACAGGTTTAAAGGCAGCATGTCCAAGGAATCATTCTGGTCAGATTGGATACAAGGGAATTAAAATAGACCCATATTTCTCAGCATGCAAAAAATGCAAATATAAATGGATCAAGGGCCTCAATATAAAACCTGATAATCTGATTATGATTTTGGAGAAATTAGAAAATACACTGAGCTTTCTGGCACTAACTCCAACCATCTACAAATAGACTTCATGTCACTTAAAAGCTTATATAGAGGGTATTTAAACAGTATTAATTGCTATGGTAGGTTACTTTGGTATAGACACAGATGTTTGGATGGTATGTCAATTCATGATCTACATTTTCTTCCGTCAAGTATGGCAGGGTCTTCGTGTGGTTTATAACATCTCCTAACCATTAGAGGATGTAAGCTTGTGACATCAGCCATGGGTTATTCCTCCAAGGAGAGAGCCAATAGCCAATTAGATTTGGGATATACAGACATATGGCTGCCACTGCTGCACAGTATTTCCAGGCAGATGAGGTGTAGCTGGTGCTGACGGAGGAGTCTTGCTTGACTCAAGGAGACCTATATTTGCTTTATTGGTTTAGTGGTCTTTGGTAACACTCTCTGGCATCCCAGAGACCATCTGTATACTTGCAGTGCGTCTCCATACTCTTTGCCATGTTGTATCAGGTCTTCAACAGCAGGGCTTATCGCCTCTCTTCCTGCAGATATCCCAGTTTGGAGGCAAGGAGCCTTTACCATTTGTGGGGGCTGGATCCCTGGCCAACATCTTCCTGGTAGAATAATCTCATTGTGATGTCAGAGTCTTCTGTATTGATATATTTTGTTTAGGTGCTATAGCTTAGGACTTTAGCATATATTTGGTTCTGAATAGAAATAATCCT
The DNA here is from genome assembly GCA_009823505.1 of Rhizomys pruinosus. Lineage (NCBI taxonomy): Eukaryota > Metazoa > Chordata > Mammalia > Rodentia > Spalacidae > Rhizomys > Rhizomys pruinosus. Next base: position 1,968,324 of record VZQC01004974.1, read on the forward strand.
TTTCACAGTTTCTCATCGTGTGGTTTCATTAGTGGATTGAAAAGGCTATATATTATATGTTTAAACCTAAATATCATAATTGCATGTGCTTCATTAGTAGGACGAAAGGTTAAGCCTGGACAAGCTGGCAGCCCATGAAAGAAAACAAGCAGAATGACTAGAGACCAAGATATCAAGCTCCACAGAAGTAGATGTTTTGCTTCTCATTCCACCTGTGCCCCTTTTCTAAGCTAGGGAACAATCTCCAGAAGAGGGGGCATGGTAAAATGTAAGGGCTCGATTGGGGTTATGGTGAACTACAACAATTGACTGGACACTCCTTTGATCAACTTGATTGAAACATACAAGCCCCCCCTTTCAGGATGGTGGGACCCATGAGCTGTGTGGTTTGGGCACAACTGCTTGCAATTGGTTTTACATGAAAGGATGCTTGTACTCACAACTTATCACCTATTGTTAAAAAAAATGAAACAAACAAAACAAACAAAAGCAGAGAAAGTTGCAGAAAACCTACGGCAGAATGCATGATCTGCGATGGGTAGGGGTGGGGTGGGGGGGAAGGGAAGGGGATATGCCTGAACTGAATTGGAAATGATTTTGAAATACACAAAGCATCATAAAAAATAAATTTAAAAAAAGCTATGTAGAGGAAAAATCATAATTTTTCAAGAGGAGAGGTAGCCTACAGAATGGAAAACAAATCTGTACCATCTATACTTCTGACAGAAAGTTAGTATGTAAAATACATTAAAAAATAATAAAATTCAAAAATAAACTGCCGAATTAAAAATTGGGGCAGGAATTGATCGGGGGGGGGGGTTCTCCAAAGATGTGTGAGAAATAATTTATGCTAAATAACTTTAATCATCAGGGAAATGCAAATCCAAGCACTCTGAAAGTTCATCTTACACTAGTTAGGAAGCCTGAGTTCCAAAGACAAATGCATACTTGGAGATGGGGAAAACTGGATACTTATTCACTGTTAGTGGAAGTGCAAATTGGTGCAACCACTACGGAAATCAGTGTGGAGATTTCTCAAAGAGCTAGAAATACATCTGCCACGTGAACCAGTGATAGCATTCTTATGAAAAAAGAAACTATATACTACCACTGATATACCTATTTATCCCTGTTCTGTTTACAATAGCCAGGGGATAAAACCAGGCTAGATGGCCATCAATTGATGACAGTATTATAAAAGTTTGGTATATTTACAAAATGGAATATTATTCACCTCTTAAGAACAAACTTATGAAAATTTCAGATAAATGGGTGGCACTAGAAATATCCCAAGTGAGAGAACCAAGACCCAGAACTTCAAACATCACATACTTTCTTTCATAAGTGAATTTGAGTTGTAATCCCTTACATAGTCATGCTTCAATTTTTAATTTTTAAAAACAAAATCAATAAATGAAGACAGTAAGAATAAGACTATATGATCCATGGTGTTATTTAAAGTAGGCAGCAACCTACAAGACATAGGTGTAGGAAAAGTCTTTCTAAATCAAACAGCAGCTGCACAGGAAATAAGGGCAACAGCTGATAAGTGGGACCTGATCAAACTCAAAAGCTTTTGTAAACCTAAAGAAACAATCAAGGAAGTGAAGAGAAAACCCACAGAGTGGGAGGAAATCTTCACCACTGATACATCTGACAGAGCATTAACATACAGAATATATAAGCTACTTAAAAAACAAAGAAGTAAGAAAACAAATGACTTACTCAAAAGATGGAGTAAAGAGATGAACAGAGGCTTCACCAGTAAGGAAGTAAAGATGGCTGACAAACATCTTAAAAAGTGTTCAACATCATTAATAATTAAGGAAATGTAAATTAAAACCTCACTAAGGTATCATCTCACTCCAATAAGACTAGACAAGATCAAGAAAACAAAACACACCAAATGCTGGAGAGGTTGTGGGGAAAGGGGAACACTCATCCACTGCTGGTGCGAATGTTAACTGGCACAACCACTGTGGAAAGCAGTGTGGAGAACCCTTAAAATAATATGAGCCTACCACCTGACTCAGCCATGCCACTCCAGTGTATATACCCACAAGACACATCCTACCACAAAGATACATGCACAGCTATATTTATTGCAGCTCTCTTCACAATAGCAAAGGACTAGAACCAACCCAAATGCCCCTCAACTGATGACTGGATAACAAAAATGTGGTACATCTACACAATGAAGTTCTATGCAGCAGTAAAGAAAGATGACATCATGAGCTTTGCTGGTAAATGGATGGAACTTGAAACAATTATGCTAAGTGAAGTAACACAGTCCCAGAAGAAAAAAAAAAGGTGAGTGGTTTCCCTCATTTGTGGATACTAACATTAAATCCCCAGTTGGCAGGCAAACTGAGAAATTTTATTATTATATTTCATTGTATCTGAAAGCAACTGTGCTATTCCAATGTGAATCTCTAAATGGGCTCTAGAATTTTCCTACCAGTTATAGTCACACATTGTAATTATCATATATGGATGGAAGATATGTAGTCATATTCTAAAAAAAATAATGTAAAATTACACATCTTTATACCTGCATGCAACTTTACTGTTAAAATGTGAATCTCTAAATGTGTTTAGGAATTGGCCTATAGTTTATTTTCAGAATTTGTAATTTTGACTTATGTGTGGAGTGTATATATGCATATTTTGGAATAATATAAAAAAATAAAAGAAAATAAAAATAGTGAATAAAATATTTTTCTTTAAAAATAGCATTATAGAAAATGCTTCATCTTCTTTTAAAATACTTAAAATTAATTCAAGAATTTTTTGGAGGGACATAAATGTAAAATTAAATAACTTCTGGGAGGTAACCAAGGGCTATGGTAATAGCTTGTGTTATTTTGGGAAGCTTTTAGACTACCTTGATCAGCAACTCAAAGGGAGATTTCACCCGCACAGTACTGTGTTCTTTCTTATACAGCTTTCAAATATACTGCACTCCTGTTCAGATATTGTGTGTGCATTCTTTAGGGGTTGTTAAGTTAATACACTACCCTCTGGGTTTTTATACCAGGTAAGCTCAAGTTATCCCTCCCTTCCCTCTCCCTGTCTAACCCATCTCCTTCCTCCTGATTTTAAATGCCCCCATTTTCACTAGTATAACTGATACATTTTTTAATAACAAATTTGCTTTGTAGGTATCTACTTTGAACCTATTATGATACTTTAAATTATTCTAAGTCCTTAATAATTGATGTCATATTATGTTACTTATACTGAAATATTTGGTTTTTGCATAGTATGTGTGACAAAATTGTTTTGATCACAGAATGAAACAAACCAAGTGTGGTGACATATGTTTGCAAATCATCAGTTCAGAGGGAGAAGCAGAAGAATCAGAAGTACATACAATGTCAGCTGCAGTTATATAGGGAATTTAAAGCCAGTCTTTAAGCTCTTATCAAAACAAATGTATATATATATATATATATTCTGATTTTAATGATTATCATTTGTAATTTATAATGACTATAATTACTCTATATAAGACAAGTTAATCTTAAGTATTTATTTTTCATCATATAACAGATTTGTGGTAAGAAAATAGGGCATGTTCCTTGGATGTTTATTCACAAGAATGAGTATAATGTAGAACTATCTATTTTTTAACTTTTAGTAGATGCTAAGGATAGGCCATTTGTAGAGTGCTAGTATATATGCAATGCTGGTATATACATAAGCCTAGTATGTACATAAGGCTGACTTCAACCTTCAATAAAAAAATGAGTATTTTAAAAATATATTTTCACTTAATTTATGTGCATTTTGTACATTACATATTAATCACATTTAGAACCTGATCCTCTCTATACCCTATAGAACCTCCACCCACATTTTCATGCATTTTGTCATATATTTTAATGCCTATGAAGTAAATTATGTATACTCACATGTCTCTAAGTTTGAGGTCTTCCATTGGAGCCTGGTCAGTCTACCCAGGACAGCTCCCTTAAAGAAGACCATCTCTCTCTCACCCAGCAGTGATCAGCTGCAAATAGTTCCTCAGCTAAGGGTCAGCCTTCTTACTGACTTCCCCAGTTCTATGGTGGGTTTTGCCTGGATGAGTTGTCATCAGTAGAAAATTTCATGTTAATGAATAGGGAATTTCTTCTGAACCCTGTATCTTTTTTATTTTTAAGGAAAGTCTTTAGATAGTAATTTTAGTCACCAAGTAAGTCATAAACCTGCTTTGGTCCAATAATTATTTCTGTCTTCATTTACTTGTAATTTATAGTAATATATCTTTCCATTTGTTCACTTTTTCAAGTGTGATTCATTATATGCTTTGTGTATGTTTAAATTTCTGAGTGTCTTTGTTACACATTCTTTTCCTCTCCCCAGTTTTCACATTTAATTTCTTTACTATTTTGGAAGTTTAGTTAAATAATATTTTTTTTAAATGATGTAACTTCCGTCTTTATTTCTCCTTTCTATATTCTCTGTGTATACTCTGCCTTCATTATTCAAATGTTTTTGCTTGTGCTTAGTTAGTAAATTGCCTTGTGGTCATTTCCTCTTATGTACTCAGTGAACATTGCAGTTTAGAAAGCTTCCTCTACATGATAGTTCATCTGCATCCTACACAGTGTGATATCTACTGCAACTTATAACATTTCCATACAAACCAATGACATGAATTGCCATTATTTATATCTTAAATCAAGTGCAGTGCATAAATTGGTAAACAGTGATATTCTTCAAATGGGCTGGGTCCTGGTCCAGTTTTCCCTCATAATGTTTTTCTATATTTATTCTGATGTTCTGAAGACTTTAACTGATGAAAATCTAATATCTTAATGACAGAAGAATCCGCTGTCTTGGAGTAATTTAATCAAAATTTATGCTTTGAATTTTTCCACAAAGGAAAGGGTTACAGACTGTGTGAGTGTGATTCTATTTATCCCCAAGTTCATACTTTGAAACCCTAAACCCCCACCTAGTGCAAGGTCCCAAAAGGGAAGAAATTTTGTTACAAATGTGAAAAATCCTTGGGTTGAACTCAAGCCCATAAAGGAAGAGAGACCAGTTTGCCTCTTCTCTCCTTCTCTCAAACAACTTTGAAACACAAAACATACCTGCCCCACAAATCCACAGTGACACTGTAAATTTGGACATGCAATAGTCACAAATTCAAGAGATTTCTTTTATTTAAGCCACTTGGCTGAAAGAAGAGACAGTGCTATTATAATTTATTTGTGAAATTTGCACTCGGTTTTAGACTTGCTGTTAAATTTCAAGGAACATTTATGTGGCATTCACTCCACTCTAAGGGTTCAGAAGAAAAGACGGAGCTTCACCATGAAAAGAGCTTTTTTCTGGTCCTGGATGCACACCCAGAGGTAAGCCTTTGTAACGCTCAGCTTGTCATTTTCATCTCTCTTCTCTAGTACAGTTAGCTAGCATCTGCCCTTTGCCTCCTTATTATCATAATGATTCATCAGAACAGTGCTCCAGGTTTCCAAGTCTTTATGTCAAAAGTATCTCTATTTCACACTATTCATAGGTCTCAGCATGAGTATCACACCATTGCTTACCTCAAGAAGCATGTTGTCCTTCCCGAATTAGGGACCCAGCCTCACAGTCTGATTTTAAATGCCAGAGCAACATCTCCATGAGGGTCTGTGAAATAAAATGCTCTGGACTAGTTTAATTTCATAATGGCTCACATGAGTAACAGAAGGTCAGGAGAAATTAACTCAGAAATTAACTCATGTTTAAGAATATTGGAAATTTTGCAAATACTTTTTCTTTTACTTTTTTTTTTTTTTTTTGGCTTTTCGAGACAGCGTCTCCCTGTAGCCCCAGGTATCCTGGAGCTCACTCTGTAGACCAGGCTGGCCTTGAACTCACAAAGATCCACCTGCCTCTGCCTCCCGGGTGCTAGGATTAAAGGCATGTGCCACCACGCCCAGCACAAATACTTTTTCTATGTGGGATACTGTTTCTGAAGCAGACAATAACTTGAATGTCAGATTTGTAAGTTTTTACAAATGCTTATTGTAGAACCAGACTACTCATACTGAAGTCTGCAGTATAATTATTTGTTTTCCCCCACATCCAACCGTCCTTTGAGGTCAATTCCCGCACATCTCAACAGAGCATATTTGGATGGAGGTGAAGTAATATTCAGAAATATATCAGAAACATAATAGGGAATAGATAGCGTTCAGAACTTTAGTCTTGGCTGTATAGGAAGGTAAATTAGAAGAATACTGTAATATCTGTTAGAGAAACTGTTCAGTATGCTACACAGTAAAGAATTCTGTGGGGTTGATATATGAATAGGAGACATAGTTCAATGATTGGGTTTCTTAAATTCTATGCATATTTTCACTGAAAGGAGTTGCTAACACAAATATTTATTGAGGATAATTTCTCTTATTTTTTTTTTTTTACTTACAAACATGGCTCCCTATGATATCTTGGATAGAAACAAGTATTCAAAAATCTTACTGTCCAGTGAGTTTATTAATAGTACAAAAATAGAAAATAAACATAAAAGTTGTTTCAAAGACCCATCACATATAATGAAAATTCACATAAATTTAACTTTCTGAATAAATTTAATTAAAGAGAAGAATTCATGAGAAAGAAATAAGAGAAAAGAATCAGAAGATGACAGACTATAAAATAGTCGAGAAGCTACCGTGATCTGAAACCACAGACTGTAAGGAAGAGAGCTATAGAAACATAAAGGAAAAATACAGATCAAACTGTAGGAAATCCTAGAGAATCTTAACTTTTCTGTAATATAAAGTGAAATTTATAGTCCTGAGAAGGTTGGAAATTTTAGAGCAATATTGAGATACATCACCAAAATCTTCTATTATGATTTCATTGTGTGTGCACATGAACCTACTCTACCTTAAATGGCTGGCTTAGGGAACATAGGTTCTATGAATTCTTCTGACCTCCACAGCATTGCACAACATGGGTGCACAAGCCTACATGCAGACAGTAAACTCATATACATAAAAAATAAATAAAAATATATATTAAAATAGATACTTTTAAATAAATAAATAATTTAAAAAAATAATTACTTTTCCTGCAACCTACTAAGGTTCCTTCCAAGAAGCCTCTCTTCCCAGGCTACAAGTTTGATTTAACACTATTTCCTTCTTTGTCCTACATGCCTGGGTAGCTAACAACTTGTGGCTGTTGTGGATTTCATTGGTTTTTATTCTCTGAACTATATCCACTGCTCCGTAAAAAGAACTGTATGAAAAAAAGACCTTTCACCCAGGCAGGGTAGCACATTCTTTTAATCAGAAAACTTAGGAAGCTGGAACAGAGGAGGAGTGAGTTTGGGAGCATTTGGAGATATTTAGAGAGACCTTATCTGAAAAGACCTAACAATGACATCAACAAAGCAGAAACAAAATAGAAACAAAGTATTCTATTTATTCTCATCAGTATTTTGCTTCTATCATTAAAATTGATTGGTGATGCTCAAACATGGTTATTGTCTGAAACACTTAGGATGTTACAAAATATTAGTTTTTAATATTTAAATTTAGAAAATGTATTTTAATTTTTAATATAGTTACAAATTCTCTGTTCATATTTGTACTTTTTGTTAAAATACAAAACTATAAGACTGTTACTTAAATGTGTTTACTTTTAAAAAATTATTTGTTTTTATTTTTAAGTTTACACTTAATTATTTCTCAATTTTTTATTGAATTGTGTATTTCATACAGAAATTCTCAGTTGATCTTAATCACTTTTATACCCCCTTCCCCATTAGCAACCTTTTCCACCCCCACAAATGGAACTCATATTCTGCATTCTACTGTGCCATGTTAATGTTCAGGATTTTTCTCAATTCAAGTTCATTCACTTGAGGTTTAGTCAGCCTAAACAGAATCTCTTGCTTTAAGAAGACCAGCTCCTCCTCATGCGACAGTAACATATGTTTTAATATACATGTGTAGAAATCTTTGAGTCCTACTTTCACAACAATTAAATCACAATCTTTATTACTAAGGTGCGGACATGTATATGATTTTAACTGCTCCGTAATACTCATGAAGATGTAGCTGGAAAAATGTCTTTGAAGTGTCAAATTTTAGTTTAGTAGCTCAGGCACATTGTATACATGATAAAGGGGAATCTTTATTGAATTATTGAGTTAATTCCTGTAAACAGATAAGCAAAGAATATATATGAGAACTCAGAAGCAAAATTTGGCCTCCTTTATCATGAAAAATCAAGAAATTTAGTACCCTGTAATTCACAAAATAAGAAAGGTAATATACCCTGGAAAATTATCTTTAAAGAAAAATGATAATTTTATCATTAAATTTCTTTTTAGCATTTAAAATAATTTCCAACAGAACAATAAAATGTCTTGAGAGGCCACAGTTATATATCACCAGAAGTTTCATAGACCAATTCACATATCTTAGCATATTGAAGCGAGTCATCCTTACAATATTATAACAAGCAATAATAATGATGATAGTAATAATAGTAATAATAATAATGATAATAATAATAAAATGATTGTAGAGAAGAAGCACAATGCATCGTGTAGAAACGTTACTTGGCTCTTTTAAAAAGTGAATTATGTGCTTTGCAAACTGTTTTAATTATAAATGAATGAATGAATCAAGATAGGATGACTAGCATCCAGTATCTGAACCCGCACTGAAGGACATGTGGGCACACTAACTTGATTAGTAAAGTTTTAACATAAATGACAGAATGCATGAAAGACAGTGGGGTTGCTATTGGGCAGTGTGTATGGAGGAGAGTCTATAAAGAAGATTAAGATGTTTTCGTATGAATTACACAAAATTTCAGTTAAAAAACCTAGTAAAATAAATACAGGTCTCTGCTGCTATGTGTATGTGCATATAGTATGAGCAAACATTGTTATTCTATATTTAAAATGATTAAAAGATAGTTTATTTAAAATTAATAAAATAAATGAATGAATGAAGAGAATGTGTATTCAACTCTTGGATATGTAGGATAGAATTCAGCTGTGCAGAGACATAGGGAAGCCACTCATGTGTAACTGACTGACTTTCAAGTTTAAGTCCATGGTAAGATGACCAGAGATGAGAGTTTAAAGTACAAGTTACTACAAGGCAGCTGGGGGTTTCCATATCCCTGAAGCAATCAATATTTACAGTTTAAGGAAAATGGACAAAATCCAGAAAAATTGAACCCAAAACAATCCATCAGAAAAGTGGAAGGAAAATCAGGACTCTGTAAAAATCACAAAAGCCAAGGACTTTTAGTTTTTCAAAGAGGGCTGTGGAAGTTTTGAGTGCTTCTGAGGGAATATGTAAGAAGAGGCATGAAGAAGGGGTATTGTTCTTTATAATAGCAGCAGGTCAGTGGTGAAGCACACAAGAAAGGCTTCAGTGGAGAGCTGGGGCAGGAGTTCAGCAAAGAAAAGAAATGCAGAAAGTTGAAATGGATTGTAGACAATGGTTTGAAATTTGTGTGAAAAGCAAGAAAAATAGGGCAGTACCTGATGGGAGATATGGAGTCAAGAGAGGATTAAAAATACAGATCAGAGACACAGAACACATCAACAGTAATTGTGTTTTCATCTCAGAATTTCATGTTAAGTCAAATAACATTGGAATAAATAGTTTCATCTAGTAAATATGAACTAACAAATGACTTGGGGTTTCTGTGCTTCGTTGTGCAGAGGACTGTGAGATGAATGGATGCCCAATGAGGCAGACCTGCTGTGAATATAGGGAGACAAAAAGAAAACAAATATTATGTCACACTATAGGCATGCACACACTGGTGGACAGAATGGGACACTTTCACATATTAGCTTACACAACAATCTATTGAAAGGCACTGGAAGTGGGGTTGGATAGATGGCTCAACACTTTAGAGCCCTTAATGTTCTCCCAGAGGAATTGATATTGGACATATATTGGACAGTTCACAGTCACTTTTAACTCCAGCAGCAGGGAAACAAATGCCTACATCTGGAGTCCAGTTGCACCCACATACATATAGCATACATGCAGACACAGGTAAAAACGCATAGTCAGAAATAAAATAAATCTTAAAGGTACTGGAATAGGTGTGGTACTGAACTGAGATGACCCATCCAAAACCATTTTCCCTCAATATGTGCTATGGTACAGTCCAGACATTATGACAATAACTTATGCACACCTTAAAATAATACAATTGTATATGTAAACATTGAGTTCTGCCTTAAGCTTGTAAAAATGTTATATCAAAATATTTATAATCAAGATTATTATTTTCCAATTATTTTATATATTTAAAAATTCGAAACTTATTAAATTCCAAGTTTATTTTCTATAAATTAGGTATGATATTAACATTTAACCTATATTATGGCAGACAATTGTCAAACTTTTAAAATAATTCATGTAGTAAAGATTCAAGAAATATGACCTTTATTTGTTTATTGATGGTAAAACAACCCATCTAATTTCTTAATTGAACATATGATTAAATGTAAACTTTTTCTATATATAAATATCCAAGGCTGAGAACTTTATGAAGCTGTTTAAATTTCTCAGTTTTGGAGGATGACTATCCAGGATTGGGTCATTCACACTGTAGATGCTACGTTAAGGCCCTGTGATCTGTGTCACAAGATGGCAGAGGTCACTATACCAAGAAGGTCCAAATGGGGTGTACATCACTTGTGATGAGAGATGATTTCATTAAGATTCAGGTTCCAAGTAGCACTTTTTAAGACAGTGCACTATCCACTATCCACTATTCTTATTATAAGGACTGTCTCCAGAAAAAATCTGGAGAATATTTTCCATTGTCTCACTTTTTAAGACAGTGCACTATCCACTATTCTTATTATAAGGACTGACTCCCGAAAAAATCTGGAGAAATTTTCCATTGTCTTCACCATCTTGCACTGTGCCCTGTTTCTTTTTTTAATTTTATTTATTTCTGTATGTGTATGAATGTACTGTCTGCATGCAGGTTTGTGCACCTGTGTCATGCAATGCTGCGGAGGTCAGAAGAGGGCGTCGGATTCCCCCTGGAACTGGAGTTCTCCTGGAATTGGAGTTTCGGACGGTTCTCGGCCGCCATGTGGTTGCTAGGGATCGAACCCGGGTCCTCTGCTAGAGCGGTCGGTGCTCTTAACCGCTAGGCCATCTCTCCAGCTCAGTGTGCCCTGTTTCTTAAAGATTCTTTCAATTCAATACAGCTAGGCTCATAAACAAATATCCAGCAAATGAACCAATGGCAACCAAATCTATGCAAACCTGAGCAGAAGGATAATGCATCACATAAGACTTGACATTGTAACCAAGGAGTCACCAAAGCTAGAGATTGTGTTCTCAAGATGTTTGTCACTATGCTGGTGATCCCAGAAGCAGAGGAAAAATCTTCACTCTTGATAGAATTGGTCATTCTGAATTAAGAGCATTTTAACAGCACCATAGTTTGGTATACTCCTTGGTAACCTGAGTAAATAGTTTACACTTTGGGCGTGACCATAAATATAAAATGATGATGGCAACAATCCATAAGCTCTAGTTTCTTGACAAGGAAAGAAGCATGGAGCTGAGCCTGGGGACAAAGCAATGGGCAGGTGGCTTGTGCGAGTAGTTTTTGTACTTGTTTCAGAATATAGCTGTGTTCCTGGGACAGAAAGATAGGGATGTTCTTAGGAGAGATTACATTAAATTTAGCCACCATAAATATAGGAGCTTATTTTTTATTTTGAAATATGCTATTTTTAAATGTATTGTTTAATATCTACAATATAAATATGAATCAATTATGAACTATGAACAGGAGATGTGGATTAAAATATAGTTATTTCATGACCTACAAAAAATGTAATTTTTTGTAATATTATCTCTCAGTTTTCCTTAGAGTTATATGACTAACAATAGTGATTGTTGCCTGAACTCCCTTCCAGGAAGTTTAACTTCCACATCTAAGGGGAGAATTCAATAATGTAAAAATTTTCAGTAACATCATAAATATGTTTAATAAAAAATGAAGTAAAATACAAATGCAATCTGTTGTAGAATATTGGCATCATCTTTGGATTTTAGGCTTTGATAAGCAATTAAGATTAAAATTGAAAAATATATTGTATAAAAGAAGTGGATATTGAAAAATAGGCCCGGACTGAAATAAAAAGTGAAATCATGTCAGGGCTGGGAGGAATCCTGACATCACATAAAAATAGTAGATGAGATGTTTCAAATCAAGGATCACTATGTACTTAAGGACAATAGTTTATGGATTGACCTAGAGAGAAAACTGGAATTTTTTTTTCCTGGTCTCACTATTGTGCAACAATTTCCATTTCCACAGGACACCATGAAAAATCTCCTTATTAGTAATTCTTTTATTTTTTACTGTTATACAAATTTGGCTTTGAGCTCAGTGGCAATACATCTTTGTGCTTGTCATTATTTCCCTTTTAATAAGTTCCATTCCCTAAGTTTTTACCTGCCCTGCAGTGGTGGCGGGCTGCTCCCTGCACAGGACAAGAAAACTGACTGAAATGGTGACTCGGGAAGGGTGGTAGGGGTGGGAGAGGGACAAGGGTGTATATTCAATTGGTGCATCTTTAATTGACGTGAGTTCAACAAGTATCCAGTTTTGCCCAGACTCTGTCTACAGGATACAAGGTGTTTTAGGACTTAGTAAAAGCAAATATGTGCATATTAAACAACATTGGTTTAAAGGCTGATAAAAAAGGTAATGCATCTGAGTTAATTGGTGATATAAATTGCTGTTGTCCACATTAGCTTTAATTAAAAGCTGTATACAATTACTTTGGGATGGGTATAAACAAATGTTCTCTATAATTTTGCTGTCCTATAGTATCACCTGGCAGCAATCTCTTTCACCTATAGGATGATTTAATTTAAAAATAAAGTTTGTTTCCCAAGTTAATCACATACAGTAACCCAAAACAGCATGGGTGAACTTGATGAAATCTGTGCCTTGATTCCACCCTATAGGTATGTATAAAACAACTGCTTTTTTGAGACTCATGGGTCAAAAATAAAAACCTTAAATAAAAAAGGGGGATATAGATAGATATGAAAACTTTTTGTCAAAAAACCTTGCAATCCAAATCTTAAAACTAACTATGGGAAAGGATTTGTATGTTCCAACAGGCCAGAGTATCACCAACTTAATGGCTGAGAAAGAAAATGCAGCTTTGCAGTGAGTAGGATGTACCAGAAAGTGCCAGCAGAAGGATTGACTCCTCTGGGCATTGAAGGGAAGAAATGCCTCAGATTGCTGCAGACATCAGGCCCCTCTCTGGATCCTACTAGTAACAACGATTTTTAATGAATCCTAATGAAGCTTATCTTCTAGGTGCTGCAAAGGTTTTAATACAAGAGACTTTCTTAACCCCCCCCCATAGAATAAGGAGAAATATGATGATGATGAGGTCGTTCTCCAGCTGTAGATTGGAGCCAGCTGTTATAGAGGTATTCTCTTGTAAAATCGGTAAAACTGCCTTCTTTAATTGACTAATGGACATAGAAACTGTGAAAAGGATTATTCGCTATTCAGAACCAAATATAATGCTAAAGTCTCCTTAAGCTACGAACTTAAGCAAAATATATTAATACAGGAGCTCTGACATCAACAATGGATTACTCTACCAAGGAGATGTTGGCCAGGGGATCCAAGCCCCCACAAAAGGTAAAGGCTCCTTGCCTCCAAACCGGGATATCTGCAGGAAGAGAGGCGATAAGGCCCTGCTGTTGAAGACCTGATATAAACATGGGAAAGATGTATGGAGACCGCACTTGCAAGCATACGGATGGCCTCTGGAATGCCAGAGAGTGTTACCAAAGGCCACTAAACCAATAAAGCAAATATGGGTCTCCTTGAGTCAAGCAAAACCCCTCCATCAGCACCAGCTACACCTCATCTGCCTGGAAATACTGTGCAGCAGTGGCAGCCTTATGTCTGTATATCCCAAATCTAATTGGCTATTGGCTCTCTCCTTGGAGGAATAACCCACGGCTGATGCCACAAGCTTACATCCTCTAATGGTTAGGAGATGTTATAAACCACACGATGACCCTGTCATACTTAACAGAAGAAAATGTAATTCATGGATTAACATACCATCCAAACATCTGTGTCTATACCAATGTAACCTACCATAACAACTAGTAATGTTTAAATACCTATATATCCAATTGCGAGTGCTTCATTAGTAGGACCGAAAGGCTATATATTATACTGTTTAAATACCTATATATCTAATTGCATGTGCTTCATTAGTAGGATTGAAAGGTTATGCCTGGACAAGCTGGCAGCCCATGAAAGAAAACAGCCAGAATTGACTAGAGACCAAGACAACAGCTCCAGAGAAAGTAGACTGTTTTGCATCTCATCCACGTGTACCCCTTTTCTAAGCCTAGGGAACAATATGTGGAAGAGGAGGCATGGTAGAATGTAAGGGCTGCGATTGAGGTGAAAGGTGAAACTACAACAATATAGACTGGACACTCATTTGATCAACTTGATTGAACATACAAGCCCCCCCCCCCGCTGGATGGTGGGACCCATGAGCTGTATGGGTTTGGGCACAACTGCTCGCAAATTGGTTTGACATGAAGGATGCTTGTACTCACAAATTATCACTTATTGTTAAAAAATGAAAACAAAACAACAAAAAAACAGAAAGATGCAGAAAAGTTAAGGCAGAATGCATGATCTGGGATGGGTAGGGGTGGGGCGGAGTGAAGGGAAAGGGATATATGCCTGAACTGAATTGGAAAATGATGTATGAAATACACAAAGCATCAATAAAAAAAAATAAGTTCCATTCAACAGGTGGGAAACTGAAGGTAAATCTATGGAGCAATGTGCACATCTGAACTCACACTTAGCATCCGGTTGCTGATATAGGCATGTGAGCACAGACTATTTTTAAGTACGTTTCAGGATACACAGTAATGATACTGGGCATAGTGATGGGATAACCTTGCTCATATCTATTGAGTATCTTCTCAAGAACTATTTATTTTTTGAGAATTGATAAATGAGCTTACTTCACATTGTAAGAAATAAATATTCCTTCAAACTGTTCTTCTTCCTATCAGATCTCAGTATATATGTGCAAATTGAGGTTGTTAGTGATTAACATAGCCTAGTGTGCCTGAGCCTTCTTTGGTTAGTGGTAAATATCTTTCTTGCTATTTTGTAAAATATGGGTATTGGTTGTATGATCCTTTCTTTCATTTTGTCAATATTTTCAAGTTAATTATCAGAAAAACTTTTTAAATGAAGTAAAATACAAATAGTAATTTTAAACCATAAAATTGACTATCTTATATGATTAAGTTTGAAAATATTTTAAAATTTGTCTGTAGCATCCAAAGAGATAGATCAGTGTTTAAGAATATTCGCCTCAATTGTAGAGAACCCAGGTTTCGCTCCCAACCCCTGCATGAAGGTTCACAACCAGTTCTGAATCCCATTCCAGGCAATCTGGCACACTCATTTGACCTCTGCGATCACAAGGTACACATTCATACAAGGAGGCAAACACACATACACACAAATGAAGAAGAAATTCTAAACTATTGTTTATTACCGTATATCAATAAATACTTAGGATTTCAGTATTCAGTCATTTAAGAAGCATTGTAAAATTCATATCAGAATAATATTCATATAGAAAGTAAAGTTTAAAAATGAAAACCCAAATGTACATAACATGTTAAGAGCTTTTGAAAATCTTGGGATTTTCTGGCATAAATCAACATTATGGATACACACTGAAAAAGGAAGCATTCAAAGAGAAAATGTATCTTTTCTTTCAGGAAGATATAAATCTTTCATTTTCAGGAATATATTTAATTTCTTATGATCAATCTGGAGGCCATTAGTGCTTCTCCTGTTCAGCTTCCTCCCTCACCTCTGGGGTGTTGGCACGTTATTTGCTGCCAACAGATGTTCATTTGATTTTCCCTCTTCGTCCAAGTGCTTCATCGCCCTCGTCTATAGCTTACAGACCCAGCTCATTCTTCACCTGTCATTCTGTGCAATTCCTCGCCCTCTGCTTCTCCCTATCTCAGAACTGCAGTGCCCTAATTGTTTCCTGCCCATCATTCTGCCCTAATTTCTACCACCTTATTTTATTCTCCTGTTTCATTGAATCCACATCCTTTTGTTCTTTATCTTTGCATTTGAAAGTGTAGGTATATAGATAAATTTATTTTAAGAATAAAAATATAAAGAGAATACATAATACTTGGAAAGGACACAAGGAAATATATCCCTGTCTCCTCTGTGGGTTTTACCTGAATATTTCTCCGATTTTACTATTTAAGCAAAATACCTAATGTGATATAGAGCATTGGGTAAATACAATAATATTTTAAAGGTATTTAGTCTATGAAAGGAAACACTGAAGGAAAAAAAAACAGGTATGTTTTTTAACACTTCTAAGAAAAAAGGGCAAGCGTCAAAATTTTGTTTCACTCTATTTTCAAATTTTGTCCTAAAATTCATGGAGAAAATGAATTTAAATATCATGATTATCACAAGATTAAAGATCAGGCATTTAAAATGTTTAGCTAACCATTATCATGTCTTGTGTGAGGGTATACATATGATGTGCACAATTAATTATGCTTATGCATGTGCACATAGCACTGTATGTGTGTGGAGTTTATAGAAAAATCCAGAGATTGGTCCACTTCTTGGACCTAGTTTGAGAGGGGTGTCTTAGTTGCTCTTAGTTGAGTCCTCAGGAGAGCTGGTCCTCAGACTTCTGGAGAGCCTCTTGTCTCTGCCCCCAAATCACCACTGAATATAACAGATGCACCCTACTCTGTCCAGTTTTGATATAGAATGTGGGGATTCAAACTAAGATCCTTTACCTGCACAGCAAACATTTTATTTGAATTATCTCTTCAGCCATCCCACCGTTATTTTAATTGTTTAACTAAAATTGATGTTGAGTGCTTTGAATTGTAATAAGTGAAAAATATGGATTTACTAAATTTACTTTCTCTCACACACTCACACACACACAAACATGCAGAGAGATTTTATTATATTAATAATATATTAATAATTATATTATATATACCCGTGCCCCTCTCCTCCCAACCCTCCACCCCTCCAGATTCACCATTTCAGTCAGTTTTTTGATGCAGTCTTTCTGTTGTTGTTCTTTTCAATATGCATCCCTCCCTACAAGAAATATTTCAACTGGGTTATTGAAGCTAGCATCCACAGATGAAGGTTCAATTAATGTACATATAATTGATGTGAGTATAACAAGTACCAATTTTGCCCAAACTCTATCTTCAAATTACATGGTATTTTAGGACTTAGTAAAAGTGAAAATGTCTATATTAAACATTGGTTTAAAGGTTTTAATAAAAACGGTAATACATCTGAGTTAAGTGGAAATATAAATTGTTGTCCACATTTGTTTTACTTAAAATCTGTATAACAATAACTTTGGGATTAACATATACAAATGTTCTCTATATTTTTTGTGTTATACAGTATCATCTTATAACATTCTCTTTTAACTATAGGATAGTTTAACTTAAGGAATTAAGTTTGCTTCCCAAATTAACAACATACAGTCACCCAAAACAGCTTGGGTAAATTTAATGAAATTTACACCTTGATTCCTGCCTATAGGTGTGTGTACTACAACTGCCTTTTTGAGACTCATGGGTCAAAAAATAAAATCCTAAAGTAAAAAAGGGGGTATACAGTTATATATTAAACCTTTTTGTCGTTTTTTTCAAATTAAATCTTAAAACTAACTATGTGAAAATGTTTGTTTGTTCCCACAGGCCAAAATGTCATCAACTTAATGGCTGAGAAAGAAAAGATACAGCTTTGCATTGTGCAGGATGTACCAAGAAATACCATCAGAGAAATTGGCCCATCTAAACATTAAAAGGAAGAAAAGTCTCAGACTGCTACAGGCATCAAACATCTCTGTGGAACCTATTTGTAACAACTGTTTATAATGAGTCCTAATGAACCTTACTTTCTAGGTGCCGCAAAGTTTTAATATGAGAGACTTTCTTACCTCCTTTTCATAGAACAAAGAAATACATGATGGTAAAGAAGTCATTCTCTAACTGTAAATTAGAGCCCAGTGTTATAGAGGTAATCTCTTTTAAAACCGGTATAACTGCTTTCTTTAATTGACTAATAGACATAGGAACTGTGAAAAGGATTATTCTCTATTCAGAGCCAAATATAATACCAAAGTCTTTTTAAGCTGTGGTTTTAAGCAAAATATATTAATACAGGAGAGCTCTGATATCAGCAATGGATTATTCTGCCAAGGAGATGTTGGCCAGGGGATGCAAGCCCCCAACCCCCCAAAAGGTAAAGGCTTCTTGCCTGTAAACTGGGATACTTGCAAGAAGAGAGATAATAAGGCCCTGCTGTCTGTCGAAGACCTGATGTAAGCATGGGAAAGATGTATTGAGACCACACTTGCAAGTGTACAGTTGGTCTCTGGAATGCCAGAGAGTGTTACCAAAGGCCACTGAACCAATAAAGCAAATATTGGTCTCCTTGAGTCAAGCAAGACTCCTCCATCAGCATCAGCTACACCTTACCTGCCTGGAAATACTGTGCAGCAGTGGCAGCCATATATTTGTATATCCCAAATCTAATTGGCTATTAGCTCTCTCCTTGGAGGAATAATTCACAGCTGACGCCACAAGCTTACATCCTCTAGTGGTTAGGAAATGTTATGAGCCACAGTAAGACCTTATCATCTTTTACAGAAAAAATATAATTCATGGATTAGCATACCATCCAAACATCTGTCTATACCAAGGTAACCTACCATAATAATTAATATGGTTTAAAAACTTATATATCTAATTCCTTGTGCTTCATTAGTAGGATTGAAAGGTTATTCCTGTACAAACATTCAACCCATGAAAGGAAACAGCCAGAACTGATCAGAGTCCTAAATGACATCTCCAGAGAAAGTAGACTGTTTTGCTTCTCATCCACCTGTGCCCCTTTTCTAAGCCTAGAGGGCATGGTAGAATGTAAGGGCTGCAATTGGGGTGAATGGTGAAACTACAGCAATATAGACTGGACAATTATTTGATCAACATGATTGTCATACAAGCCCCTCCAGCTGGATGGTGGGAGCCTTGGGCTGTGTGGGATTGGGCATAGCTGCTTGCAAATTGGTTTTACATGAACAATGCTTATACTCATAACTTATTATTTATTGTTAAAAAAATGAAATAAAAAGAGAAAAAAAGAAAAAATTATAAACACTTAAGTGCTATTTTATGTCATTTTGTGCTACCAAACACAAATATTTTATCTAACACTTAAAATATGAAAATAAATATTTTAATGTGTGGCTCTGGTGTGAAGTGCAAGCCTGAATTTGATTCACTGGGCCTACCCTGGAAGGTACCAGCCTTGCTTACAGAAGAAGCAACCTATGAACTGATAATTAAGCTGATGAATTAAGTGCAGTTATGCTAGAATTTTAATCCAAGTGGTAATTGATTTAATGATAATTGAACACTGAATACTATATTATTTTTTTTCTCAAATGATGAAGTGAAATTGAAAAATGACCATATGAGGGGCCTAGCAGGTGAGAGTGCCGACTGCTCTTGCAGAGGACCTGGGTTTGATCCCCAGCACCCACATGGTGGCTGAGAACTGTCTTAAACTCCAGTTCCAGGGGAATCTGACATCCTCTTCTGACCTCCGCAGCATTGCTGGACATGGGTGTACAAACCTACATGCAGACAGTACATTCATACGCATAAAAAAAATAAAACTATATATATAAATAAACAAATAAAAGAAAAATGACCATATGAGAAAATGTTCAACATCACTGGCCTTCAAAAAAATGCATATTAAGAAAGACTTACACCAGTCAGAAGAAACTGATGTATCTATCAATAGAGAGTGGATCAAACATAAGGGGTGCACTTATTTACAGACCTATGTTTTTTTTTTCCTTGTGGGAAAGCCTACCTTGATGCAAATGAATATAGGAATTGATCAGAAATTCAATAGACTGTTTCATGAAAAGATAAATAAAATTATTGTAGATATGGAGACATGACTTAGTGGGTAAAATGTTTGCTGGAAGCATTAGGAATTGAACATGGATCTCCTGCAGGTAAGTGAAAGTTGGGGGTGGCCACACTGGGACTGGAAACAGTGAATCCCAAGGTCTGGTAACTCTGCCAGCCTAGCTAGCTGAGACTGTGAGCTCCAGTGAGAAGACATTGTTCCAAAAAAAATGTGGAGAAGTCTGAGGAAGGAATCCTGACTATTACTTCTTGATTTTAGAGGCACTGCATAAGCATATAGCACAAATGCATACACACAGAGAAACACACACACACATACCACATACACATACACACACCACACATACACCACACACACACGCACATGCACACAGACCACATACACCTTTTTTTTTTTTTTTGGTGGTTTTGAGACAGGGTCTCCCTGTAGCCCCAGCTGTCCTGGAACTCACTCTGTAGACCAGGCTGGCCTTGAACTCACAAAGATCCGCCTGCCTCTGCCTCCTTTACAAATACTAAAACACTGTTTAATTATTTGAGTGTATATGGAATATCTGGAAAGGAAAACTTGCTTAGAGCTTCTATGACACCCCAGGGAATCTTCAGATGATTATTACCAGTCAAGTTGAGGACATGTATTTTCTACAATATGTGAGATGGGAAGTGAGAATTGTAAGTTTCATGGAAAGCAGCTACCTAAGGCTATGGTTTCAATCCTACCTCCAAAGACACATGTTCGAATTGCAGTGACACTGTGACAGCATTGCAGATGGGGACTTGAAGAAGGTTTTAAGCCATGAGAAACAGCTATCCAACTGGTTGAACTTGAAGAAATGCAAGATTTGAAGAATGAATTTAGAAGCCATGTATAAGTTACCTAATGGTCCATAACAAAATAGTTATACTTGCTACCTAGAAAAAACATAAATAACAAAACATAATAATGGTGGAAAATAAAGCACACTAATTCATACATGAATTAATGTCCTTATTTTGGGAGGTAGTAAGTCATGAGGGGAGGGACATTGTCACAGCAAGCTCCCCTGTGTATTCCTTGTTTTCTATCTCCTGCTTTATCTCTTGCCTTTCTTTAAATGACAAGAAAGCCAAACATCTCTTACAAGATTTGGTGATTTAACTTTGAACTTTGAAGCCTCAGAGCAGCAAGCAATAAATAACTTTTCTTGTGAACTACTAATCAATTATATTTTTTCTGTAAATGCAGAAAATGGGGGCATGACAACTAATTTATCCACAAACATGTAACCTTTAAATGACTGGATCCAGAAAACTAATGCTAATCTCTTAGCATTAGTTTTCTGACTAAAGAGTCCAAAGTTTAGGTTCTTTCCACGGATAGTGAACTACTCTTCCACAAAGTTCATTTTAAATAAGTGGAATGTATGCATTTTCATTCCTTAGCAGTGTATGATACTCATTCAAAAAGGTTGAGATCGATTAGGGGTGACAGCACTTCAGATATCATTATGCAGAAAAGGTTGCTGAGAAATCCCCCTGGATAGAACATAAAAGCTCAGGGAAAAAAGATGAAAGTACAAGCTTAGTTGAATCTATTCAATAAAACTGAACTTGTTATTTTACCTTTAAACAGCTGAAGGCACGGGGTGGTCTGAGTGCAAAGCTGCTGCTCGCCCCAAATGTAGAATGAGTTTTAGAGTGAAGAGATCCTTTGCAAATGTCCAAAGTCTTGTTTATGCAAGCGGTGATCGCTGTTTTAGGAAACTGGCAAAAACTTACATTTCCTTAGTTTTGCTGGCTCTGCAAAACATTGTGCACAGCTGTACTCAAATCCATTAGCTCAACCTTTCAGAAAATCCTTTCACAGAAATTGCTTAGAGGTACATAGGCTGACAGTTGCTGTGTGTTTTGAGAGCTTTACCTGCCGGAAGCCGGCTCAGCATTCTTTTGCTTAATTGGTCTTCAGAGACTGGTCATTTTAGAAAGAGAAGTTCTGTACCTCAGAGAGAATGACATCTACCTCAGCTCATAATCAGCTAATTTAGAGAAGGGGAATATGGCTAGCTCCCAGGGACACTCACCCTGCTCTCCATAGAGATAGGGTGAGAGGGCTGTTGAAAGTACATCACGCCATTTGCAATTAAGGGAAAATTGAGAATAGAGGAAAACAGTTTTCAAAGTATATAAAGTGCATTACCTTGGAACCTAGGCAGCCACCTCTGAATACATACAAGGTTGAAATTTTAAAACTAAATGCCTGATTTTAACTTCAAATTACTGCTGACATCTCCCATTTTGTTATAGCTTTTTCTGCCAGGCAGAGTGATTTTCCTAAGATCAATGGATCTCAATAGTGGAAAATGATCAAAAGGATAGACCAACTTGGACCTTGGATCGTAAGACTGTGCCAGAAAGTGCTCTGGGGAGCAGAGAAGGCAAAAACACACTTACTTCCAAGTAGTTTACTAAAAAGGTACTTAGCCTCAGGGTTAAAAGACTGGAGCTCCCCACGCAACTCCCTGAGTCAGCTCTTTCATACCATGTATTCATAATGTAACTTCAGTCAGTTCAACCAATCTGTGCTTCTATTTCTTAAACATGAAAATCAAATTCAATTGAATTATCTTCTAATCTGGAAGGCTTTAAGAAGTAAGATTCAAATCTTATTAGTTTAAATTACAAGGAAGAGATGGTCTTTTAGGCAGCCTGTGACAGATGATTACCACATCCCAAGACGGCTAACACAATTATCATTTATCTTCAATATTATTAAATGCACTGATCATTTACTAGACAAAAGAGTCCAGAAATCATTACAAGATCCTGTCTTACCTTAGAATGAAAATTTTCTGAAAAATAAAATAATGTTACCAATGTTCATAAAGATAAATACCAGCAAGAAATAAAATAGAAAAATTTTAAAACAAAAACTAACTTGAACCATAGCAATGAAACCTGAGTGTCTACATATACTTTTAACATCATAGCATCTAACAGAAAAATGATGACTGTCATTTCAGATTAATTTTATAGGAAAAGTAAAGAAACTATAAATTAGGAAAACTGACAACACATTCTACTAAATTGCCTATTTAAGCATTTAAAGTGGAGAACAGATTTCTTAGAAGAATATATAGAATATTACTATATATATAATATAGATTATATAGAATATTGCTTAGTTTTTGTTCAAACTTCATTACACTTCACTCTGCTTATAAATAAAAATGATTCAAGTTGTGAGACACTATCCATATTTCATATAAATTATTAAGTAAAGACTGTTTATATTTTCAACCACTTTCAAAGTAACCTATTGTAAATTAATGCAATATCTGAATAAAATAAATAATTTAATTAACTATTTTATTGCATTTTTGTGTATTTCCTATAATATATATTAATCATATGTACTCCCAATAACCTCTATTAGTTTTCATGTATTCTGTCATAGACGCTAAATTTTATCTGGTCATGATTTCATACCTGATGTCCTTCAGAGGAAGTTTATGCACTGGAGTCCAGACAACCTATGTACAGTCATTTCATTACTTTATAAAAAATAAAAAAAAAACTTTCCCTCATCCTGAAGTAATCAGTTGCCAAGAGTTCCACAGTTAAGGTTGGAGCCCACTGCCCATTCCCACATTTTATGCTTTGTTTTCATCTGATTGAGTCACCATGGGTATTGTGCATGCCTGTTTCTGTTGCTGCAAGTTCA
Organism: Rhizomys pruinosus; assembly: GCA_009823505.1. Taxonomy (NCBI): domain Eukaryota; kingdom Metazoa; phylum Chordata; class Mammalia; order Rodentia; family Spalacidae; genus Rhizomys; species Rhizomys pruinosus. The sequence continues at coordinate 1,992,099 of VZQC01004974.1, forward strand.
TATGAACAAGTTCTCAAAGGCCTGAATGCTTATGCTTCCTTATTTTTATGCACCAGCCCTGTCTTTGACAATCTTTCTGCACCATCTTCCACTGATTTCTGAGACTTGTGATTAAGTTTTAAAATAGGAGTCCTATCTGGAGAAACACTCTGCAGTCCCTTATTCTCTAATCTAGGGCAGTTGTCTTCTGGGTCACACTCTGCTGCATGAGCGAGCTTCTCTGGTGAGAGGTAGATGTATTATTGTTCTCTCTACTCCCTCTCCCACTATTCTGCATGAGCTTTAGTGTAAAGATTCCACTATGCAGGAATGGAGAGATTGCTCAGCGGTTAAGAGCACTGACTGCTCTTGAAGAAGACCCAGGTTCGATTCCCAGCGCCCACATGGTGGCTAAGAGCTGTCTTTAACTCCAGCTTCAGGGGAATCTGACCCCCTCTTCTGACCTCCGTGGCACTGCATGACACAGGTGCACCTACTTAGTAGACAGTGCATTCATACACATAAAATAATAATTACAAATTTTTTTAAAGATTCCACTATAGATGTATCTCTTAGGACTTGGTATCTCTCAGACACAAATTCTCTGTGTGTGACCAGTTGTAGAACTCTGTAATAGTCTCTATGAGTTTGAAAAAGAATCTTCTTTGATAAGTCTAGGTACACTTATCTGTAAATATAAGGATCCATATTTAGCATACAGTACACTTGTTTAGAGATATGGCAAAGAGAGGGTTTTCTCTAGCATCTATGATCTCTCCAGCCATGTTTGTGTGGCTATGTTTACAGTGACACTCATGTGTTAACTTGCCATCAAGAGGGCTTTAAGTTCCAATACATAGCTGTTGATTACCCCCAGGATAAGACCCATATAGTGCACTGCTGTAGTTTGTGGTGCAAGCCATTGTTGTGTTTATAAGGTTTTGAAATCAGAGTTTGGCCATTGTGGTGGTTTGAATGAGTGTCCCCCATAGGCTTTAAGTATTCAGACATTTATTTCCAGTTGGTGGCACTGTTCTTGGAGGTCTTAGAAGGTGTGGCCATGCTAGAGGAAGTACTTTATTGGGGGAAGGCTTAGTGAGTTTAACAAGCCTTGTGGTCTCCAGTCTCTCTCTCTTGGCTTCCTGTGCTCATTGTGAGATGCGACCATCTGTGAGAACTGAAACACACTGATTCTCTCTCTGCTCTTCATTGCACTATGTTCTACATGTCTTGGGTTTAGAGGTTCAACCCTTGATGTGTCTCCTAGGATTGAGCATCTTTCAGATGGATATTTTCTGTCTGACTACTTGTGGGATTCTATAGTATACTCGAGAAGATACTTTGATGAGTGATGTATGGTTTACTTGTCTATAAATATAATATTCCCCATTTAACATTGGTAAGAAATTTGTCTAGAGATGTGACAGAGATAAGGTTTTCTCTAGGGTCTATGTCCACTTGGGTCATGTGCATTTGGTTGATTTTACACCATGAGTTCATTCTCCCTGAGAGGGTTTTAAGTCCAATTAGACAGTTGTTGATTAGGCCCCAGATAACAGTGTCATAATTCCATCAAGAGAGGAAGTTTACTGTGCAGGTCATTATAGTTATTAGGCTTTAGGGCTGGGTTGGACAGTTTCTTGATTTTTCTCCCTTTACAGTGTACATATTATCTTAATTATGAGTGATAAATTTCAGGTAGAAGGCTTAGACATCAGTTCCTGTTCTGTTTGTTCAAGTCCTGTTTATGAAGTATTCCTATCTTGAGCAATAAGGACTTATGTTCTAGTTCTGGGAGTTAATTAAGAACTCTGGTGATAGCCTGTGTTATTTTGAGAGTCTCTCTGATCATTCATACCAACCATTCATAGTGAGGTAGGTGTCTTAAGTCTAAGACTGTGCAACTTGCCATGTAGCCTCCAGCTTCACCTGTGCACTGATGTTCAGTGTATGTGCATTTCTCATGGAGTCTCAGGAACATCACATTAACCCCTGGGTTCCATAGGACCCAGAATTCAGTCATCTCTATTCTTTCTTCTTGTCATACCACTTGCCTCCTCCTTCCCCAACTGCAGCCCCAATACCCCCATTATCTCCATGTTCCCTACCTTCTGAGTTTCCTTAGACACCACTATTCCCCCTGTATGTCCCTCCCTCCTCTCCTCACAGCTCAACACTCTCACTTTCCCTGCTGGTCCTTACTACCCCCTCTTTTGGGTTCTTTCTTTTACTTTACCTCTGTGTATCCTTCCATTGCTATCCATAGAGGATGCATGATTTTTCAATCCCTCCAGCAGTGAATGGATGTTCCCTTTCTCCACATCCTCTCCAGTAGGAAATTCTTACATTTTTCTTTAAAAATAATTAAATACTCAGATCTCATTAGGGGTTATCCTTATATTAACATATAAACAACATTAATCCCGCCCAAGCAAAACTTATACAGAATGAAAACAAACAAGATGAGGTTTATTTAGTACTTTATTTAGTACTTTTACTAAATGGGTATGAGTAGTTTATGGGCCCTTTGTATTTTATAATTGATCATATCAAATGGAAACTCCAGGTTTCATGATTTTCATGGCACACTGGGCACTCACTGTCTCCATTTCCCACAGGGACTGGGGCTTCTGTGTCTATGTTCATTTAATAATGACATTTCAAAAGAATGAACTGGATTTTAAAACTGGCAAGAGTCTCAGTGTTTAAAATTTCAAAGGGCAAAAGGCAGGATTTACAGCCACAAGTTTTTTAAAGTAAATTCCAAGGAACCAGGAGATCACAGCAATAGTAAGGAGAAAGATGTCTAAAGTTCATTCAAGGGGATGGAAAATGGAATCCTTATCAATCTAGATATTGGGGTGGTAAAATTTTTCTTTTGTTTTTGAAATTCCTTATTACTTAATAAATGGGTACACTATTAAGTAAAATAATGTAAGCTGAAGCCAGACAACGGGCATTTGTAGTGTATGTTTGAGGACAAGCTCTCTTGTGATTTGTGTACAGCTCAGCAACTCCAGCAAGCATAGGGAAGAATGTAGAAACAGAGTCAGTACTGTAAGCAAATATATGTAAATGAGGAAATAGAAGACCTGGATATTATGTGCAGAAGAGTTCAATAATTTAGGAAAATTCATTTCATGGTTTCCATCTTTAAATGAATAATATTAGCTAGTTCAAGAAGTTTTTATGTGAACAGGGACTATGTTGCTCTCTCTCTTTCTCTCTTATGGATGGTTGTCAAAGCTTTGAGGTGTCATTTATAAACTGACTACATATACACTTATAATTAATAAAATGCCATCCTTAGGAAGCATTTCATCCTGGACCTCTCAAACACTTTCTGTGTTCCTAATGCTTTGGAGACTTTAGGGACTAGATTAGAAAAGACTGTGACATGTACCACTGTGCTACTGTGCTGGATAGCTTTAGTGTCAACTTGACACACCTGGGTTGAGGGAGCCTCAATTGGGGAATTGGCTCCATTGGATTGGCCTGTGGCCACATCTGTGGAGTATTGTCTTGATGGTTGAGCAGTGTGGAAGGGCCCAGCCCACAATGAGTGGTGCCACCCTGGGCAGGTTGTTGTGTATGGTATAAGAAGGCAGGCTGGGCATGAGCCAGGGGAGCAAGCCAGTGAACAGCATTCCTCCATGGCCTGTGCTTCAGCTCCTGCCTCCAGGTTCCTGCCCTGAGTTCCTGCCTTGGGCTCCCTAAGTGATGAACTGTGACCCAGGAGATGTAAGCTGAATAAACCCTTTCCTCCCCAAGTTGGTGTCGGTCAGAGTGTTTTGTCACAGCAATGGAAGACAAACTAGAACAGAAATTGGTACCAGAAGAGTGGGGTATTGCTGTGACAGACCTGACCTTGGTGTTTTGGGGAAGGATTGTGGAGGCGTTTGGAACTTTGGGCTGGGAAGATCATTGAATGCCTAAAGATTGTTGCTGTGGAGCTTGGAGCAGTTTTGCTGAAGGAGTTGTAGAAGATGGAGGCCTGGCTTGTGAAGTTTCTAGTTTCAAAGGAGAGCAGAGATCATCAGGACTGTGTAATCTGTGGGTTCTGGTCAGCTGGGGCTGTGGAGAATCAGCTGTAAGTAACAAGAGACCAGAACCTGAAGTGAAACTTTTGTGGTACTGGGGCAATTGATGCTGGTTAGCTGGGGCTGAAAAATCAGCTGTAAGTAACAAGAGACCAGCATCACTGAGGTGAAATCTTCTGGGGAGAATATCTTCAAGGTCAGCACACAGAAGCTGTGACCCAGAAAGGGCCTGAGCCTCCATCTCGAGCCAGAAGCCGGACTTGGTAACGTGTAAGAGTCTCCTATATGGTTCCGGTGTTGAAATTTGAGGGGGTCACAGAGAGCAGCCGAGGCTTGGCACTGTGAGAGGTCAGGAAAGACCATTGGTGGAAGTGCACCTCGGTTGCTGTGAAGACCCCAGGATTGCAGGGGTCATGGAGAGAAGCTGAGGCTTTGCACCAGGAGAGGTCAGAAGAGACCATTGGTGAAGGTGCTGCCTCAGTTTCAGTAGCGACCCCAGCTTTTTGGAGATGCCGGTACCCTGGGACGACCACCAAGAGCAGCGGTAGGTGTAGAATGGAGTCGGCCTGGGCCTGCGAGATGAGTGTGCCACGGACGGCAGAGTCGGAGAGGGGGAGCTGCCGAGACCCTTTGGAGCCCAGAAGATCGTGAGTGAATCCCAGGTGTCCAGCCTTGAGCTACTTGCTGGACTTAGGTTTTGTTTGAGAGTGCCTGATTCTTCCCTTTGAAATAAGACAGTACTTGTTTTGGATTTTACAGCAGCCCACAGTTAAGAGACTTTTAATAGACTGGACTTTTAAGTGTTTGGACATTTTAAGGACTGTGGGGCTTTTAAGGTTGTACTGTCTTAGGTTGTGATTAATGTTAACATCATACTTTGGGGATAAGAACTGGAAAGGTGGTTGTTTAGTAGTGATGTGTTTTGTGTGTCAAGTTGACAAGGGGTCAGTTGTGCTGGATAGCTTTAGTGTCAACTTGACAACCTGGGTTGAGGGAGCCTCAGTTGGGGAATTGGCTCCATTGGATTGGCCTGTGGCCACATCTGTGGAGTATTGTCTTGATGGTCGAGCAATGTGGAAGGGCCCAGGCCACAATGAGTGGTGCCACCCTGGGCAGGTGGTTGTGTATGGTATAAGAAAGAAGGCTGGGCCTGAGCCAGGGGAGCAAGCAGTGAACAGTACTCCTCCATGGCCTGTGCTTCAGCTCCTGCATCCAGGTTCCTGCCCCCAGGTTCCTGCCCTGAGTTCTTGCCTTGTGCTCCCTGAGTGATGAACTGTGAACCAGGAGATGTAAGCTGAATAAACCCTTTCCTCCCCAAGTTGCTGTTTTTCAGAGTGTTTTGTCATAGCAATGGAAGACAAACTAGGACAGCTACTTATCAAAAGGATAATCCCATCATGAATTTCTTTACCAAACTGGCTGCACATCAAAATGGAATCTGTGATTCTTAGCATCACACACTTGAAGCTGTAACTGGTTGCCTGAAGGAGGGCTTTAAGTGAGATAGGTGTGAATTAACCACCTTCTTCCAAATTCTCCCAGGTCATCCCCATCTATAGTACAGAATTCTGGAGCAATTGAAACAGACCATCCAAATCCATTGTTTCACAGAAAAGGAAGAGGACACGTCTAAAGATAAGATATTGAAAGGCTATGACTCTCACTCTCATACCTTAAAATAATTTTTGTAAGTCTCTTTAGATTCTAAACTAAGTGAAATCACAGTTAAGCTCTTTATTCTGCCATCTTCTAACATAACCAGTATAGGAGGAGTCATTAATAGAATGGGTAATATCTTTTAAAAGATGTTCCACTCTTTGTAATAATCTCTGTTCTCCTCTTCATCTTAGCTGGTCCCTGAACTTTTGTACCTTTGGCAGATTTTTAAACCTTCATGGCCAAAGTCAGTTGACCTTCCAATAATTAATTAGACCAACAGAAAATAAACTGTGGTGCACAAGGTCAATCTATAAGTTGCAGTAAAAACAACAAAAAGAATTTTTGCTCAGATACTTTGTACAGATAGACTCATACAAAATTATTCAATCTAAAGAAAATTAGACCACAGAAGGAGTAAGAAATCAGTTTGACAAGGAGTTATTTTTCACTTAATTTGGAAAATGAATACTGTAATATATCTGCAGTGAGTAGAGACTTTTGGAAAATGTTTAAAGAATTTATGCATTGTAACTTTCAATTTTTATTCTTTAAATAATGTGAATCGACATTAGAACTTTGGGAAGCTGTGTGTACTACAATGATGTCATCAGTAAGCTATGGTCTTTACCCATACACCTTCATTGAAGTATTATGGCATGATAGCTTAAGAATAGATGAAATGAACAATGTAAGGAAAGATTTTCATAAGGGGTGGTTATCAGTTAACTAAACAATAAGTTATAAAATATTAAAGATAGTAAAATATGGCTTATTACTCCATACTTTACCATTCAATGAAGTCTGATTGTGATGCTTTCTAAGCTAACACACCAGTGAGCCTAATATAGAGAATGAAATCAAGAGTGATGTTCCTGCTTCTCTGAAAGCAGTCCAAACCCTATGTCAAAATATTGTGGTCTTTACTTTGAAACTATTTTATATGGAACATATTTGTAAATTTATTTTCTTTGTCATTTGTAAAATTGAAATGTTGTAGAAGATGATAGATTATATAATTTTTAAGAAGAGACTACAAAGTGGCATTTATATATTGTGTACATTTAATAGGACATGCGTGAAGACCATACATTATGTGAGGGAAAACTGAAACATAACTGCAAGTGCATTTCACTTCAGAAAAATAATCTGAAGCAGTGGGTTTATTTCTGTAACCTGCAAGTTAACTCCCAGGGAACCAAATCACTGTATTTCTCTCTCTCCTTTCCCAGTTCTTCACAAAACTACTTGTAGACTATACCATGCCCACTGTCTTAGTCCCCTCTGAGTGCTATAGCAAAGTCCTTATGAGTAGATACCTTACAGAGAAAAGAAATGTATTCAATAGAGATATGAAGGCTGGAAATTCAATCCCAAGGTTGTGTTCAGTTTCTCGTTTTGGGTCTCCTCTTGGTTACAACCCACAAATCTTCCTCTGGCACATTCACAGTGTTGGAAGAACACAAAGTAAGTTACTGTTATAAGAATTCTAAACTCATTTGTGATGCCATGACTTCGTGACCTAATTAATGTTTACATAACATCCAATGGGGGATTATGACAGTATTTGGAATTGGTGAGAAATTTAGTTCATTTAACTTAGTAAATCTAAAACTAATGATAGTCAAAAATTTAGTTCATTTAACTTAGTAAATCTAAAGGGGATGATACTAAAAAATCTGCATATTTCATTCAAACAACACATGCACAGATTAGTCTCTGAAGCATCTAAAATGATATGTGACAAACTCCAATCATAAACCTCGATATTTTAAATAAGAGAGAAGAAACCACATATACCACACATACAATGAGATTCCAGTAAGTATGTATTAAAAATGAACATCGTGATTGAGTCTGATATCATTCTAGACTTAGTCCATTCTGTGGATTATATTACTTGGGAAAGATTTCTTAGTAGAAGAACTGGAAATGAAAGTTGAAAGATAAACTGGACTGCCTGAATAATTAAAGGAAGGAATATAAAGAAATATACCAGAAAGTGCCAGCAGAAGGATTAACTCGTCTGGGCATTGAAGGGAAGAAAAGCCTCAGATTGCTGCAGACATCAAGCCCCACTGTGGATCCTACTAGTAACAACTATTTTTTAAATAATTATTTTATTTATTTTTATTATTATTTTTGTATGTGTATGAATGCACTGTCTGCATGTAGGTTTGTGCACCTGTGTTGTGCAATGCCGCAGAGGTCATAAGAGGGTCTCGGATTCCCCCTGGAACTGGAGTTCTCCTGGAATTGGAGTTACAGACAGTTCTTAGCCGCCATGTGGGTGCTGGGGATCGAATCCGGGTCCTCTACAAGAGCAGTCAGTGCTCTTAACTGCTAGGCTATCTCTCCAGCCCATAACAACTATTTTTAATGAGTCCTAACGAAGCTTACCTTCTAGGTGCCACAAAGGTTTTAATACGAGAGACTTTCTAACCTCCCCCCATAAAACAAGGAGAAATATGATGATGATGAGGTCGTTCTCCAGCTGTAGATTGGAGCCAACTGTTATAGAGGTAATCTCTTGTAAAACCAGTAAAGCTGCCTTCTTTAATTGACTAATAGACATAGGAACTGTGAAAAGGATTATTCTTTATTCAGAACCAAATATAATACTAAAGTCTCCTTAAGCTATGCACTTAAGCAAAATATATTAATACAGGAGCTCTGACATCAGCAATGGATTATTCTACCAAGGAGATGTTGGCCAGGGGATCCAAGCCCCCACAAAAGGTAAAGGCTCCTTGCCTCTAAACTGGGATACCTGCAAGAAGAGAGGCGATAAGGCCCTGCTGTTGAAGACCTGATGTAACATGGGAAGATGTATGGAGACCACATTTGCAAGTGTACAGATGGTCTCTGGAATGCCAGAGAGTGTTAACCAAAGCCACTAAACCAATAAAGCAAATAAGGTCTCCTTAGTCAAGCAAGACTCCTCTGTCAGCACCAGCTACACCTCACTTGCCTGGAAATACTGTGCAGCAGTGGCAGCCATATGCCTGTATTACCAAATCTAAGATGCTATTTGGCTCTCTCCTTGGAGGAATAACCCACGGCTGATGCCACAAGCTTACATCCTCTAATGGTTAGGAGATGTTATAAGACCACAGTAAAGACCTGTCATATTTAACAGAAAAAAAATGATATTTCATGGTTAACATACCATCCAAACATCTGTGTCTATACCAAAATAACCTACCATAACTATTAGTACTGTTTTAAAATACCTATATATCTAATTGCTTGTGCTTCATTAGTAGGATCGAAAGGTTTATGCCTGGACAAACTGTCAGGCCATGAAAGGAAACAGCCAGAACTGATCAGAGTCCAAAATGACATCTCCAGAGAAAGTAGACTGTTTTGCTTCTCATCCACCCTGTGCCCCTTTTCTAAGCCTAGGGAACAATTTCTGAGAAGAGGGGGTTGGTAGAAAATAAGGGCTGTGATTGGGGTTGAAATGTGAAACTACAACAATAAGTCTGGACACTCATTTGATACAACTTGATTGAACATACAAGCCCTCCCCGCCCCCCTGCTGGATGGTGGGACCCATGAGCTGTGTGGGTTTGGGCACAACTGCTTGCAAAATTGGTTTTACAGAAAGGATTTTTGTACTCATAAATTATCAACTTATTATCGTTAAAAAAAATGAAAAAAAAAAAACAGAGAAAGACGCAGGAAAGTTATGGCAGAATGCATGATCTAGGATGGGGTGGGGTGGGGTGGGAGAAGGGAAAGGGAATTATGCCTGAACTGAATTAGAAAATGATGTATGAAATACACAAAGCATCAATAAAAAATGAAAATTAAAAAAAGAAATATATGTATATATGAATGCATAAGTTCCAAAAAGCTCTTGGCTGAAATTTTATAAAAATTCACATGATGAGGCAAGAAATTTATGTCTTGTACTTTTAGTGAAAATGCCAGTAAGGGGATGTCTAAAATAATATAATGTAGAAATACAAATGAACAATGGAATAAAAAACCAAGCTGTTAAATACGGGAGTGTTGATAGTGTAAAAAGAGAAAATGGGTCAAAAGTTAACACCTAAAATATAGACTCACAAAATTTTTGTCTATATGTGAAGAAACATTAATAAAATTTCTGTTTGCTGGCCTCTAGTTGAAACAATTTTTGGATGAAGCACCATTCTCTTTTCTTTGCTTAGCAGTACTGAGCAGATCTAAAATGAATTGGAATGCTTACTGCAGGAAACAACTGTTCATAAGAAGTTGTGTTTGTCAGCTTTCTGTTACTGAGAACACTTGTGATGGTCAAATTTAAGGAAAAGAGGAACATTTTATTTTGGCTCAGTGTTTCAGATTTTTTTATTATGTGATACATAGTCCCTGTTGATTCCTAACGACTTAGGAGAGGGTGTTAAACAAGGCATCTAAATTTGATTAAAGTCTATTATATTAAATGCACAGAAGCTCAGAAAAAATATACATAACAATAGGCAGTACACTATGGTGAGAGTGAGTGGTATGGACCCACCTCACCTCATAACAAGTTGGACGCCAAGAAATAAGAAAAGGAAGGAAGGCTGTTATCTTCATATATCTGTTAGTGGAAACCCAAAGTGACTTACCTTCTTTCCACCATTTCCAACTTTCAATGCTTCTGTCATCTCCTAATATCTCATTTTACACACACACACACACACACACACACACACACACATTTGGGGTACATTAATCCCAATCACGGATGCAATTCATTTTATTTGTGGCTAGTTTCATGATCCTCACCTGAGTGTTGTCATCAAATCTGCCCCACTCTTTTGAATTCACTTCATAATCATCCAATTCAGTCTTTAATCTCATTAAGAATGTCACGCTGCATTCTTCCGATTATAAACAACAGTCAGCCCTTTATCAAGTTGTTTTCTTTCATTATAATAAAATAAAGTGCTTTGCTGTTTCATCATTTTTTTCTGGTGATCTCTTTTGGGGAAAAATGAGCTCTGAAGAAGAAATCAAAATCTCTTTTTTATTTTTAATTTTTTTTCACAAGAAGAAACGCTGTAATTTCATGTCAGATCACAAATAAAAGGAATCAAATCCAAATGCCAAAAGCACAAACAAAATCAACAACATGGGAAAAGCAAATAAGAAATCCACACCAAGCACTATCAGTCCCAAAGAGGGACTCTGGAACTAATCCAGGACACCCAGGACACACACACACACACACACACACACACACACACACACACACACACATATATATATATATACATATATGTGATATATATATATATATCCATCCTGGAGCCTGGTCCTTTGCCCTCTGGTCTGTCCTGGAGAAGGGTCCTTTGCTCTTGGATCCATCCTGGAGAAGGTCCTTTGCTCTCTGATCCATTCTGGAGGTGGGTCCTTTGCTCTCTCATCCATCCTGGAGGCGGGTCCTTTGCTCTCTGATCCATCCTGGAGAAGGTCCTTTGCTCTCTGATCTATCCTGGAGGTGGGTCATTTGCTCTCTGATCCATCCTGGAGGCGGGTCGTTTGCTTTCTGATCCATCCTGGATAAGGGTCCTTTGCTCTCTGATCCATCCTGAAGACCAATCCTTTACTTTGTTTAGTATTTTTATGTTTTGTGAATGAGTGTATTGTGTGCATGGATGTAAGTGTGAACCTGTCATGTAATGCCCATGGGCTTCAAAAGCAGACATCAAATTCCCGGGGAACTGGAGTTATAGACAGTTGTTAGCTGCTATGTGGATGCTGGAATTTGAACCCAAATCCTCTGCAAGAGCATCCTTTGCTCTTCACCACTGAGCCATCTCTCCAGCCCCAAGAAGTCAAAAATTTAAAAACATTCACTGCTTGATTTAATGAGTATTTGCATAGTATCTACCAAATGCCAGGGTGGATAGATTGTATAATTGAAAACTAATTATAAAACTTAATATAATTATAAGCAAGGCGATTGCTGCAAATTCATGGAAGATATAAAATATGGTATTGAAACAATGACTAGTTGGGATAAATTTAGATAAGTATTGCAGGGACGTTTTTCTTGGGGTGGTACTTAAGTAGTAAAAATAGGCGAAAGTTGATGAAAACAAGAAAACATGTAGCAATGGTAGGTTCTTAGTTACAGCGTAAGAAGACATTGAAATAGAAGGAGAAGAGGACTAAATTATATCACATAAAAATCTGGTCAGTTCTTTTTGAGTACATTTTCTTTTTATATGATAAGCAATCTGGGGAGTTTAGTGCTGTTTCTATAACCACTTTGTAAAGAAATTGCAGGAGTTTATTGAGTTTAGTAATTAAAAAGTTATATAATCAGTAAAGGAGATCACAACATTACACAATGCCCTTTAATCCTTTAATTTCAAAAAAAATGTCTTATCAGGGCATGGGTGTGCAAGCCTTTATTCCCAGGACTTGGGAGGCAGGGGCAGATCTATATGAGTTCAAGGCCAGTCTGGTCTACATAGTGAGTTCCAGGCCAGCTGGGGCTACAGGGAGACCCTGTCTCATACAAAAAAAAAAAAAAAAAAAAAAAAAAAAAAAAAAAAAAAAAAAATGCAGTCTTAAATTAGATACTACAATCTCAATAATTCATTACCACATTTTTCTAGTTTGCTTTCATATTGCTATAACAGAACGCTCTGAACAATCCCAACTTGTGGAGGAAAGGATTTAGTCATCTTACATCTCCCCTTCATAGCTCATCACTTGGGGAACCAAAGAGAGGAACTGGAGGCAGGAGCTGAAGCACAGGCCATGGAGGAATGCTGCTTACAGAACTCAACAATCAAGAAAATACCCCTCATACATGGCCACAGTCCAGTCCAATGGAGGAAATTGCACACCTCAGGCTCCCTCAACCCAGGTGTCACGTTAACACTAAAGGTATCAGACACACACGTAGAAAATTATTTTCCCATCTGTGACTATTTCTCCTATACTAAACTCCTTTTCAAGCTATGGTATATGGTAAGCGAAAGCAAGTGGTAAATTATTCAATTGCTAGCTCTTAAATTTAATCTGCAAATAGAGACAATGTAAACACATTGAAATAATTTTAAATCTTTCTCTCATAGCCTTGTTGTCATATTTCCATGACCAATAAAATATTTGTTAAAAAATGTTCAATCATAATTGACTCATAATACAATTACAAGAAAAGATGGAGACGTTCTGCTGATAGCATACACTTGCTATTCACAGTGCATGGTGGCTATAGGGTAATTGAAAACTTCTGTCAGAGAAACTAGTAAACATATTCTGGAAAACCCTTTCAGTTGGCTTTTTTTCATGCTGAAAACCGACTGGTTAAGGGAACTTCTGCCTTAGGGGCTGTGTGGAGCAGTTGTGTTTATTGATTAAAGAAACTAAAGACGTATCAAGACATGGTGAAACACAAATAAGACCTTTCAAAGGCATCTAATGATGGGATTTCTGCAGGGCACACAGAGTGCCTAAACACCTAAGCTTCCCATAAAATCTCTGTAAATAATCTCAACTTCATTTAAGTTCTAGAAGGCATAATTACTCTTTGCAAGCTGCAATAACAAATGGAAGACTTCAGACACATAGTAAATGGAGAATACCAAGGTAAGAAAAAAAAGCCAAATTAGAAATTAGTTTTATAAACACATAAAAATTGCGGTGCCTATATTCTATCTGATAATACAAGTTCCTAAACAGGATTATTATTTGAATATCTGAGGTGTAAATTTGTTTCCATGAAAAGCACTCAGAATCCTAGTAAATTACACAACCGACCAGAAATAAATACTGCTCCTCTATGTTATATATCTCCACTGAGTGGAAACAATTTTGCTGAAAGTACTGGTGTAGTAATTCCTGGGATTTAATCTGATGCCTTATTTGTTCATGTATGTCATATGTATTCTACATATCACCACACAGGTAAACCCTGAATATTTATGTCCATCAAGTAAGGATAAATTTAATATTCACCTATTCCAAAGAAATGAAATATAAATGCTTTTGTTCTTACTCTTGTAGTACTCTTTAGTTACATGTGTGAAGAGGAATCCTGACCTGAAGTTAATTTATGTCTTCTACAATAAATATATATGCATATATATGCATATATTATGCATAGATAAGATATTTAAGCTCTATCTACACACACATTATATATATGTATATGTGTATATATATATATATATATAGAGAGAGAGAGAGAGAGAGAGAGAGAGACACCATAAGATACAAAAGTACAAAGATGTAGAATACTTAAGGTGAGGATATGATAGAAGTCTATATAAAAATTTAATAAGCTGTCTTTTGTTACTTTTGTATATGTTGTGGTGGTCCTTGATCCTATAGAAGGAGAGTGTGACATTTTCTTTAAAGACTTTTTTTCTGTTTCTATAGCAAAATACCAGACAGCAGATGAATTATAAAGATTGGAAATATATTTGGTTCATGCATTTGTAGGATGAGGAGGCTAAGAATATGGAGCCAGCCTCTGCTACTCACCTTAGGAGTGCTGCAACCTAACATGCCATAGGTCATTACATGGTGAGACAGCAAGCATTCAGTCTTAATGTTCTGTCTCTACCAGTATCATCCTGTTGTTCATCTTACTTCTGGTCTCAATTTAATTTTTTATTATTTATAGATTCTTTATTTTTCTCAGCAATATTTACAGTTCTCAGTATTCACGTCTAGCAATTTCTGAAAACCTGAAGGTGATAGAAGAAAAAGTTGGCAGCAACCTACAAGACATAGGCGTGGGAAAAGACTTTCTAAACCAGCCAGCAGCTGCACAGGAAATAAGGTCAACAGTTGACAAATGGGACCTAATCAAACTCAAAAGCTTCTGTATATGGAAAGAAACAATCAAGGAAGTGAAGAGAAAACCCACAGAATAGGAAGAAATCTTCACCAGTGATACATCTGACAGAGCAGTAACATCCAGAATATATAGACTACTCAAAAAACCAAGAATTAAGAAAAATTGTCATATTCAAAAGATGGAGTAAAGAGCTGAATAGAGACTTCACCAGTGAGGAAGTAAATATAGCTGAGAAACATCTTAAAAAGTGTTCAAGATTATTAATAATTAAGGAAATGCAAATTAAAACCACTCTCAGATATCATGTCACTCAAATATGACAGGCTAAGATCAAGAACACAAAAGACACCAAATGCTAGAGAGGCTGTGGGAAAGGGGAACACTCATCTACTGCTGCTGGGAATAAAAACTCATACAACCCTTATGGAAAACAGTGTGGAGAACCCTTAAAAGACTCAAATGAGCCTACCACCTGATCCAGCCACACAACTCCTGGGGATATATCCACAAGATTCATCTATGTTTATTGCAGCACTCCTCACAATAACGAAGAGCTGGAACCATCCAAAAGATGAAAGGATAACAAAAATGTGGTCCATCTACATAATGGAGTTCTATGCAGCAGTAAAGAAAGATGACACCATGAACTTTGCAGGTAAATGGATGAACTCAAAGCCATTATTCTAAGTGAAGTAATGCAGTCCCAGAAAAACAAACAAAATGTTTTCCCTCATTTGTGGATGCTAATACCAAATCTCCAGTTGAAAGTCAAGCTGAACAACATTATAGTTATATTTCTTTTTATCTGAAAGCAACTGTTTTGCTATAATGTAAATCTCTTAACAGAATCTAGAATCTACCTATCACTTATTTTCAAAATCTGTAATTAATGTATATGGGTGGAAGGTACGTATTCATATTTTAGAGTAATACGAAATTAAAGGGAGAAATGTGAATTCCTAAGCATATTTTGGAATTAACATACAGTTTATTCTCATAGGTCATAATCTTTAAGCATATGTAATGATTACATGGGCATATGTTGGAACAATACAAAGGGGAGGGAAAAACAACAACAAAAAGAACTGAATGATACAGTAAAACTCTGCTCAAAACAACAAGCCTCTGCAGTGAAAAACTTTAGAAAGACTAAAGAAAGATGCAAGACATGTATGGCCAGAAGCATGAACAGGGGTGGGGTGGGGACAGGGAGAGGGGAATGTGTCTAAATTGGACTGGAAGGTAACAAATGAAATACACAAACCATCAAAAAAGTATTTTAAAAAAAGAAGGCATATAAAATGTGCATATATATAAAATAAGCCTTAGTGGTGTTTTACTCCTTCTGCTGTAAGCTCCCGTTCTCCACCCCATTAAACCTTTTTAACCGTTATTGCACTTTCCCATTTATATCACTGCATTCTCTCTCCTCTTCCAAGAACCACCCTCCATGCCACTTTCTTAGTTTCCTGAACTTTGAAGATTTTCAATTGAAGCACATTTATTTAAAGACTGAAAGCTACCACTCATTTATGAGAGAGAATATGTGACATTTGCTTACCTGGGTTTCCTCACTTACCAGGATATTTCCAGTTCCATTCATGTGCCTGCAAATTTCATCATTTTACTTTTTTTAGGTATTTTTGAGACAGGGTCTCCTATTAGTCCCAGCTGGCCCAAAGCTTGCTTTGTAGACCAGACTGGATTTGAACTCACAGAGATCCGCTTGCCTCTGCCTCCCGAGTGCTGGGATTAAAAGCATGTGCCACCATGCCAGGCAATTTCATTTTTCTTAACAGCTGAATAATATTCCATTTTGTAAATGTACTATACTTTCAATATACACTCATTATTCATTTTTAATTTTTAAAAATTTATTATTTTTATATGTATGAGTGTACTATCTGCATGTTGGTTGGTGCACCCATGTCTGTCGTGAAATGCAGCTGAGGTCAGCACCATGTTCATTTTTTATCTAATCCCATTTAATTCTCCATGGCCATATGTACAAGTACCATTAACACATGTATATGGGATTAAACAAATAAATTTGATCTTTTGAAGAGCACAACCAAGAATTAGCAGAAAGGAAGTAAAGTTTTCAGGAATTTTACCTATGTACAGAGTAGAAGGGACAGAATCAAGCAAAACAGTCAGGAATGTCCCTGAAATAATCTTCCAGTTATCTGAGCTCTTGTCACTATGGCTTTCTAGGGTTTCTTCAATTACATTTGAACATTACATATGTTTAAAGAAGTTTAAGGAGAAATGCAACATGATTGCATGATTATCAGCATGCACACTCCTTTCATCTAACTTTAGACTTTGCCTCCCCTTGTTATTCAGGATCACTATTCTTGCCACATCATTAACACTTTTCTGTACTTGGTGGTCTCAATTTATAACATATCTATAATTACCAGTTGCTTCCTGTTACAGATGTTCTTTCTTGGGCAAGTGAGATATTGCAGGTAAAGACATGTTGCACTTAATACCATAGGCTTAGTTGAGTTTTCCTACAAAGCAGACAATAAAAAAGACTCTGTAGTACATGTGTTTTTTGCTGACAGGTCAGATTTCCAATGGTCCCTGTAGCTAGGTGCTTACAGATGAGAGTCCATGTAATTAGACATTGGCCTAATTGCCTCACATTCATGTGCTTATTATATAAGCAATAGGGTGGAGGAGGTGAACAAGCTTAGCCATTAGTGGTATTGTGGTTCCTCAAGGATCTTTTAGGAATGCACACATATTCATTCCATTGTCATACTCCTTTACATAGAAAGTAGATAAACAAATGCCTTAACTAAAAGTTTCCTTCAACAAATGAGTTTGAGTAATTATTTTAGGTATGAAATACACTGCCCTTATGTGGTGGTTTGAATGAGTGTCCCCCATAGGCTTTAAGTATTCAGACATTTTGTCTCCAGTTGGTGGCACTGTTTTTGGAGGTCTTAGAAGATGTGGCCATGCTAGAGGAAGTATGTCACTGGGGGCAGGCTTAGTGAGTTTAACAAGCCTCGCGGTCTCCAGTTGCTCTCGCTCTGCTTCCTGTGCTCATTGCAAGATGTGACCCTCGGCTTGCTGCTGCAGTCTCCAGCTGCCATGCCTCCCACTACAATGGATTCTAATTCCCTGGAACCATCAATCATAAGCTCAAATAAACTCTTCCTTTTATAAGTTCCTTGGTCATGGTGTTTTATCACAGCAACAGAAAAGTGACTAATACACCTTATAAAATGAAAAGGATGGCAATGTATTATATTCTCTACTTTGTATTAATGAGCAGAAATGCATTTTTATGTATATTAACAGTTATGTCTCAGGATGACTATAACCACAGGAGTTTAAACAGATTTGGGGTGTGGCAATGACATGGAGAATATTTTCTAGCTTGTAGAAAGGTTATATGAAGCAAAATATCCTACCTGATAGACTGCTCCTGCTCATCTAGAACCATGTTTTATATATAATGGACCATTATAATTTGCAAATGATACTTAGGTTATTTAGATATCATTCAACAAGAATACACATGTGCATATATGTAATATATGTATATGAATGCATGTAATATGTGCATAGATGTAATATATATATAATGTCTCTCTCTCTCTCTCTCTCTCTCTCTATATATATATATATATATATATATATATGCTCATATAAAACCAAATAATTAACATAGGGATAGAGCCATTATATGAATTTATATTACTGCTGGTTTCATGTCAATCCAAGCTGTGTCTTATTCTTTTTCATGCTAAGAATTTAAAAAGACTACATCAGTCCAATACAATGTTCTCTTGATCATGTAAGCCAGCTGCCATAGGCATCATGCCTAACATAGTGTGTGAATTTGGCAAGACTAGGTTGAGTTCTTGGCAGTTTGCTGTCATTCAGATATGACAGGTTCATTGAAGAAACACCATTAAATAGAGATATCTACATGGGACACCAACTTTAAATCCATCACATACTTTAGCATTCTTTAAATAAATCCATGGCAGTATTTTTTTATGTTATTTGTTATCATATCTGCTAAATTGGCTGCTTCTGGTGTTATTATTTGAATTTCACTACTATGATGCCCTAATGCCAAAACACAGTCATGAAATTGGCAGCGTTGAGCATTGTCCTAAATTACAAAGTAGGAAGGTATAAATTATTTACATTGGATTCCAATTGATAAATTAAAATATCTTAAACTTAGCAACATAAAATATGATTATTCTGTGGTGCTCATGGATTTCAATTTAATAGAATTTGTCTTATTTTTTGTTTTTAACTTTTGTTTATCATTTTTTTCTTTTATGTGTATGTGTGTTGTGGTGATGTAGTTTGTGCTGTCCAGCACTTGGAGAGGCAAGCTGCTCCTGCAGGGGTGGAGGGAGCCACCAGCAGCTTCTCCTGGGAGTTGGCACAGAGATGTGCATACCAGCAGGCAGTGAGAACTTCCGCCCTACTGCCCAGTCTGGCCAAGATGTTTGCCCATTGCAACACTTGGCCTTGGGGTGCTGACAGCCACCCCACTATGGCCCCATAAATTTCATCTGCTGGGGACTGACCACACCAGGAGACAGATTCCAAAGACTAGTGGCTTCTTGCAAGCCTCTGTACAGTCTAGACCCAACGAGGAACTCAATACTCTCCTCTCAGGTTGGTGGTCCAACAAGAGGACCATATTCCAACCAATTTCCCCCAGCACTCACACACAAACACAAGCCTGATGGGCTTAATTTACATAGCCGTGGAAATTAACAAACCTGGGACTCTCATCTGGTGGCAAAGAATCCATTTATTGTATACAGCACCTCCCTTATATAAGCAGAATGATATCATCTCTCAGGGCCCACTCTCTCCTGCATCATGCTCTGTATATATCATAAACTCTTTATCATGAGTTTGTCGCACAAGGTTTGTCACAATTTGCTACAAGCCATTCTCACCTAGGAGCAGATTCAAGTGTGAGTGGTATGCAAGCAATTAAAAACAATGCAGCCACTATTGGCCTTCCTCTACCTACAATGCGTATTGCCTACATGTATGAAAATCCGAAAAGCATGTTGGATCTCCCTGGAACTGTAGTTATGGTCAGTTGTTAGCCTACATATGGTTGTTGGAAACAGAACCTTGGGTCCTCTGCAAGAACAGGAGCACTCTTAACTCCTGAGCCATCTCTAGAGCCCTTTGTATTTTTTGAGGGAGGATCTCCATGTAGCTTCAACTAGTCGAGAACTTGTTTTGTACACTTGGTGGCCTGAATTTCAGTTTCAACTACCTCTGCCTCCCAAGTGCTGGAATTAAAAGGATAAATCACAACACTCAACCCTAAATATCACTTAATTTAAATGTGATGTCATAGGATGCTATCAATGCAATTTTGCTCAAACAATACTGAAAGTCTCATGAAATGACATTTAACACAGATGTCATTCTGCAGTCTAATCTGTAGGCAGGACTAAGGAAGAAATGGTAGATTGCTCCGGTCCAAAATGGGATTGTAAGTACATCAGGGGTGAATAGCCTCTGTATTATCTTCAGGCAAGTGACAACTGAGAGCTAGTATAACTAAACTGTACCAATCCATCACCAAATGATGGATTAATATCTATGTTTCATCTCTTAAACCATTCTCTCTTATGACCAATTGTGAAATTTTCTAGTTGGTCAATTTCTTCATATTCTTGTTCCAATAAATTCTCAATACCTAACAGATCAAAGATATTAAAACAAGGCAACAAACAGTTCCTAATAGTCTACTAATGTATATTAAAGAAGGTAATACAAGAAAGCCAAACTTCATAGGAAATTTCTCTAGAAGCTCAGACATCTCAATTCCTTTAACATCAGAATATAGTTCTGATTACTGACGATTTTCAAAACATTTTGTTTCCTTTGATGATGGTGTGCTATGTTCAAAATGAGAATGCCTTGGTGTTTGGAGTGTAGTTCTGGAGAGCACTTGGCTAATCACATGTAAGGCCTTGGGTTCAGTCCCCAGTACTGACAATCCTATCTCAAGGATCAGTCAATTATTCTCTGACCATGTTATTAAACAACAGTATTCATCTGGGATGTAACCTTAAATCTGGCCTTCCATATAATTGCAAAGATTATAAATACTAAAGTACTTCACAGTGCTTGTCTGCTGTCCTTTAAGTACAGGTGCTGCTCCTTACCTGCTATTCTTCATGCTTTGTTTTGCACCATTGGTTTGTAAGATGGTGTCAAAGAACTTTGCTGACTATGATGTGTTACAAAAGGCAACTTCTTAATCTATGCATTCTGGGGGTTTTTGAAATTTTACTTCTTGAGAAAGCTGTTGTGAGAGTTGGAAACTCTGCATATATATATATATATATGCAATAAAGCATGGGCTGAGAATGAAAAAAGAAAAAAAAAGGCTTCTCCAAGGGTTTGAAATTTTACTTCTTGAGAAAGCTGCTGTGAGAGTTGGAAACTCTGCATATATCATATATATATATATTTATATATTATATATGCAATAAGCATTGGGCTGAGAAATGAAAAAGAAAAAAAAGGCTTCTCCAAGCCATCTTTCAACACTCTTCTTAATTCACCATATAATTAACTCTAGTTAGTCACTAGATTTTTCCTTACATTAATTGTCAACTAGATATATGCTGAAAAGATTCTCATGTGCCCTGGCTTCTGAAACACTGTGATTTTCATCAAGACATCTTTTGATCATTCTCTCATAGTAGCTTTCTCTCTGAGATAATGTACTTAATTCACTGTGAAAACTCTTGCATTGAACAGATGCCATTGTATCTGAATTTTATTTTAAAATATGAAAAAATAGCATCCAAGTTACAAATACAGAGATATTTTATTAAATAGTGGAAAATATTAGTTCAGTGTAATTTTTATTCAATTACATATAACTTTACTAATAAAAAAGAAAAATGGTATAAAATTGCAAGAACATTAAGGGATATACAATTTAAAAAAGTGAAAATAGAAGAAATCTAAATACTTGTTTCTGTGAAAATAATGTATTTTTCCTTTATATATTTTGCATGTTTGTTTTATATATTGGACAGAACAATTGATGCTTATTACATAAGAATTTATATACCTCTTTTGTATTTAAATGTACCTAACATTTTCCACCTAAAGATGAATTAATATGAAGTACTAAGATTATTGAATAAAATATGTTTTAGAAGGACAATATGTCAGGTGTAGTCTATGGATCAATGTGAATGCAAAGAATGGAATCATCCATAATATATTTCAGCTTCCTTTTTAAGAAATCTCAGGTAATAATTTGTGGGAGGTAGTGTCATCAGAAATTTAATGGTAGTCATTTATGTTAAAATAAAGGATTTATGATAGGTATATTTTTATTCATGAAATAAGATAGATTGGATTTATCCATCATTGCTGTCTAAAAGATTTTGGTTTATTATAATATGCTTTACAGACTATTCTGTAGGAAATAGACTTGGTTAGCTAACATTTTATTATTAGATTCACATCATTTTTATTCCATAAGAATCAGCTGCCAAAAACTTAATGTTATGGGAGAAAGCTCAGAATCTACTAAGAAAAACATATTAATATTTGCTTCTATGTTTTCCTTAGAGGAAATTTTTTATTAATTTTATTTATTTCTGTATGTGTATGAATATACTGTCTGCATGCAAGTCTGTGCACCCGTGTCGTGCAATGCCGAGGAGGTCAGAAGAGGGTGTCGGATTCCCCTGGAACTGGAGTTCTCCTGGAACTGGAGTTTCAGACGGTTCTCAGCCTCCATGCAGGTGCTGGGGATCGAACCCAGGTCCTCTGTAAGAGCGGTCGGAGCTCTTAACCACTAGGCCATCTCTCCAGCCTGAAATTTTAAACGTATATATAATTCTGGATTATCTCAGATATGGATCACTCATTAATACCAAATGTCAATATCATAATGTGCTTCATATTCATTTTAGCAGGCATTTTTAAATATCTGCAATGTTTTGTGAAATTGCAATACAAGGATTGAACCCAAACTGAAAAAAAAACAAAAGTTAACAAATATTTGAGCATAGAGTTTTACTTAAGATTTTTGGGCCAGGAAAAATAGTTTAGAGGTTAAGAACACTGGCTCTTTTTTCAAGGATTTGGGTTTGATTCCCAAGCACCTCACATGATGGTTAACAGCCATGTGTAACTCCAGTCCCAGGAGAACCAGATGCCCTCTTCTTGTCTTCAAGGGTATTGCACAACATGGGGGCATGCAGGCAATATATAAGTACACATAAAATTTTTTAAATTGATTAAAAAGAATAGGCTCTAATTACGTAGAAAATACAATACACATACATACATACATACATACACACATACATGCCTACGTACATACGAACGTACTTATGTACATACATACATACATACATATGCACACAGATCAAATATTTCTAAGAGTGATGGTAGAGATGATTATTTGAGCAAAAGTGATTTCATAATCAAAGTTCATATGGAAGACGACAAAAAGCTTTAAAAATGTATAGACAGATCTGAGATCTCCCAAGACCAGCTGAAGTGCAGGAAGGTAGGTAGGAGCTGGGTGCCTCAGCAAGGCTGATTGTTGTTTGACTTAATCTATTTAATCCAGTTGTCTTTGGCTTAATTGGCTTTCATGGCTGTGGGGGTGGAGTTATCCTCCCAGTTGGTATAAAATGTAGGGTTGTGTGAGTCTTGAGATCTGAGATCTCCCAAGACCAGCTGAAGCACAGGTACTGGGGCACAGGCCAAAGCCCCCCACCCCCAACGAGCCAACTGGGATTATGAAGGCATCTGAAGGAGGCAAGCAAAGCAAGTCTTTTCAACACAATAAAGAGGCATTTGGGACTCACATTGGAATACAGGCAAGGAGAAGCCCATATGCCCGGGACATGAAGAAGAGACAACATGGGAAAGGGGCAGGATAATCCCGCACCAAGCTCCACCAACCCTATGGAAAATTCCTACAGTGGGATTCCCCTGGGGATGGCCCAGGACACAGATATCAGAAACACGATTGTGAACATACTTAAAGAACTACAAGATTATAAAGAGCAAATCAAGCAATTAAGAAAAGAGAATGAAGAACTCAAGAAGGACCTAGAGAGAGAGAATGACAAACTCCAGAAGGAAGTAGAAACACTGAAAAGATCCCATGCTGAAAAAGATAAGGAAGCCAACCAGCGAAGCAAAGAGCTACAGGAAGAGATTGAGAACTTCCAAAAGGAAGTAGAAATCCTAAAGAAATCAGAAGAGGAAATGAAAAACGAAATCAAACACTCATCTAATCAAAAGGAAAGGAATGGAAAAAGTCTCAGAAGCAGAATGGAGGAAGCAGAACAAAAAATATCAGACCTGGAAGATAACACAGAACACCTAAAAACATCAAGTAAAGATTATGAAAAATTTAAAAATACACAAAAGTGGAACAACCAGGAACTGTGGGACACTGTGAAAAGATCAAACCTCTGCATCATAGGAATAGAGGAAGGAGAAGAATCCCAAGAGAATGGTATTGTTCAGATCTTCAACAGAATAATAGATGAAAACTTCCTCAAACTAAATAAAGACAAATCAATACAAATACAAGAAGCACATAGAACTCCAAACAGACAAGATCAGAAAAGAAATTCTCCACGCCACATCATAGTTAAAATGCTGGACACCCAAAACAAAGAGAAAATTCTTAAAGCGACAAGAGAAAAACAACAAGTGACCTATAAGGGGAAACCTATCAGAATAACAACGGACTTCTCACAGCAAACGATGAAGGCAAGAAGAACCTGGAGCAAAGCATTCCCAGTGTTGAGGGACAATGGATGCCAGCCCAGGTTACTATACCCAGCAAAAATGTCAATCATAGTGGAAGGAGAGAGGAAAATCTTCCATGACATAAACAACTTGAAAGAATACATGTCCGGAAAACCAACCCTTCAGAGAATACTTGAAGCAATCCAAAGAACAGAAGAAAGGAGCAACCAACCCCAGGCAACTAGAAGGAGAAATCAATAAAAGCATAACTGCAGAAGTAGAAACCTAAATCAAAACCGCAGATGGATAATAAGGCAAAAGGAAGCAACACAAACCTATCAGTCATAACCTTAAATATTAATGGACTAAATTCCCCAATCAAAAGACATAGACTGGGAGACTGGATTAGGAAACAGAATCCATCGATATGCTGTCTGCAAGAAACACATCTTACCTTCAAGGACAGGCACCACCTTAAAGTGAAGGGATGGAAAAAAATATTCCAAGCAAATGGTACCAAAAAGAAAGCAGGTGTTGCTATTTTAATATCGGATAAAATAGACTTCAAAGTAAAAGAAATCAGAAGAGACAAAGAAGGCCATTACATTTTCATCAAAGGAACAATCCACCAAGAAGATTTCACAATTATGAATATATATGCCCCAAATTCTGGTGCACCAAACTTTATAAAGACAATTCTCCAGGACCACAAGTCACAGACTAACCCCAGCACACTCATAGTGGGAGATTTCAATACCCCACTGAGTCCTTTGGATAGGTCAACAGGACAAAAAATAAACAGAGAGACATCTGAACTGAACGATATGATACACCAAATGGACCTCATAGACCTCTACCGAACATTCCATCCTAATACCAGAGAATACACTTTCTACTCAGCACCCCACGGAACATTCTCCAAAATCGACCACATCCTGGGACACAGAAGAAACCTCTACAAATACAAAAAGATTGAAATAATTTCATGCATCCTGTCAGACCACAGTGCAATGAAGCTCAACATCAACACCAGGACAAGCCCTCCTGCCTACAAGAACACATGGAGACTAAACAACACACTCTTGAATAATGAATGGGTCAAGGAAGAGATAAAGAAAGAAATAAAAACATTCCTGGAACTGAATGACAATGACAATACAACACAACAAAACTTATGGGATACCTTAAAAGCAGTCCTAAGAGGGAAATTTATAGCCCTGGGTGCCTACATTAGAAAAACAGAAAGAGCACAAGTGAATGATCTAACACTACAGCTAAAAGCACTTGAGAGGCAACAACAGATGAACCCTAAACGCAACAGACAGGAAGAAATAACAAAAATCAGAGCAGAAATCAATGAAATAGAAACAAAGAAAACAATACAAAAAATCAATGAAGCCAAAAGTTGGTTCTTTGAAAGAATAAACAAGATAGACAGACCTCTAGCCCAGTTAACAAAAAGAAAGAAGGAACAACTCCAAATCAATACAATCTGTGATGAAAAGGGAAATATCACAACGGACAAGGAAAAGATCAAGAAAATTATATGGGAATATTACAAGAACCTATATTCTACCAAGTTTGAAAATCTAGAAGAAATGGATGAATATCTGAAATCTTGGGAATCACCAAAGCTTGGCCAAGAGGAGACCAGCAGCTTAAACAGACCCATAACATATGAAGAAATAGAGGATGTAGTAAGAAGCCTCCCAACTAAAAAAAGCCCAGGCCCAGACGGTTTCACAGCAGAATTCTATAAAACATTTCAAAAAGACCTACAACCATTATTTCTGAAACTGTTTAGAAGTATACAATCAGAGGGAATTCTCCCAAATTCCTTCTATGAAGCCAACATCACTCTATTACCAAAACCAGGCAAAGATACAACTAAAAAGGAGAATTATAGACCCATCTCCCTCATGAACACAGATGCCAAAATTCTAAACAGAATACTGGCAAATCGCATACAGACCCACATCAAGAAGATCATCCATCATGACCAAGTTGGATTCATACCAGAGATGCAGGGATGGTTCAACATACGAAAATCAATAAACATCATCAAACACATAAACGGAATCAAAGACAAAAACCACACCATCATCTCAATTGATGCTGAAAAAGCCTTTGACAAAATCCAGCATCCCTTCATGCTTAAAGTCCTAGAAGGAATTGGATTGGAGGGATCATTCCTCAATGTAATCAAAGCCATATACAGGAAACCCACAGCCAATATCATCCTAAATGGGGAAATGACGGAAACATTCCCTTTAAAGGTAGGAACTCGGCAAGGCTGCCCCCTATCACCACTCCTCTTCAATATAGTGCTTGAAACACTTGCTAGAGCAATAAGGCAAGAAAAGGATATTAAAGGAGTACTAATTGGAAAAGAGGAAGTCAAACTATCCCTATTTGCTGATGATATGATTGTTTACTTAAGGGATGCAAAAAACTCCACCAGAAAACTCCTAGAAACGATTAACAGCTTCAGCAAAGTGGCAGGATACAAAATTAACCTTAGAAAATCAATGGCCTTTCTTTACACCAAGAACAAGCAACTGGAGAAAGAATTCAAAGAGACCTTCCCACTCACAATAGCCTCAAAAACAATAAGATACCTAGGAACAAACCTAACCAAAGACACCAAAGACCTCTACAACAAAAATTTTAAACCCTTAAAGAAAGAAATTGAAGAAGACCTCAGAAGATGGAAAAACCTCCCATGCTCATGGATTGGGAAAATTAACATTGTAAAAATGTCCATTTTACCAAAACTCTTGTATAGATTTAATGCAATCCCAATCAAAATCCCCAAGAGTTTCTTCACAGGCTTGGAAACAAAAGTTCTTAAATTCATTTGGAGAAACAAAAGACCCCGAATAGCCAAATCAATCCTGAGTGAAAAGAGCTACACAGGAGGGATCTCTATACCAGATTTTAAACTATACTACAGGGCTATAGTCATAAAAACAGCCTGGTACTGGCACAAAAACAGACCTGTTGACCAATGGAACAAAACCGAAGATCCAAATCTGAGCACATACAATTTCAGCCATCTCATATTTGACAAGGGGGCCAAGAAACCACAATGGAGAAAAGACAGCATCTTCAGCAAGTGGTGTTGGCAAAACTGGATCACCACTTGTAGAAGAATGAAATTAAACCCCTACCTCTCACCCTGTACAAAAGTCAACTCCAGATGGATTAAAGACCTCAACGTGAAACCCCAAACTCTGAAGGTGATAGAAGAAAAAGTTGGCAGCAGACTACAAGACATAGGCGTAGGAAAAGACTTCCTAAATCAGACAGCAGCTGCACAAGAATTAAGGTCGACAATTGACAAATGGGACCTCATCAAACTCAAAAGCTTCTGTACATCAAAAGAAACAATCAAGGAAGTGAAGAGAAATCCCACAGAGTGGGAGGAAACCTTCACTGCAGATACATCTGACAAAGCATTGATTTCCAGAATATATAAACTACTCAAAAAACAAAGAAAAAAGAAAACAAATGACCCACTCAATAGATGGAGCAAAGAACTGAACAGAGACTTCACAAGTGAGGAATTAGAGATGTCTGAGAAACACCTCAAGAACTGTTCAACATCACTAATCATTAAGGAAATGCAAATGAAAACCACTTTAAGATATCATCTTACTCCAATAAGACTGGCTAGGATCAAGAAAACAAATGATACCAAGTGCTGGAGAGGTTGTGGGGAAAGGGGAACACTCATCCACTGCTGGTGGGAATGTAAACTCGTACAGCCACTATGGAAAGCAGTGTGGAGAACCCTTGGAAGACTTGGAATGAACTTGCCACCCGACCCAGCCATACCACTCCTAGGCATGTACCCTCAAGACTCACCCCACCACAGAGATACATGCACGGCCATGTTTATTTCAGCTCTCTTCACAATAGCAAGGAGCTGGAACCAACCCAAATGCCCCTCAACTGATGAGTGGATAGAGAAAATGTGGTACATCTACACAATGGAGTTCTATGCAGCAGTAAAGAAAGATGACATCATGAGCTTTGCAGGAAAATGGCTGGAGCTAGAGGACATCATGCTGAGTGAAGTAACACAGTCCCAGAAAAACAAACGATGAATGGTATCCCTCATCTGTGGATGCTAGTGCCAATTACCTAGTTGTAAGTATTTCTTGTGCATGGCCCCTTGAGCTTTTGTCCAAGAAGTTGGGAGTGATGCATATTGGAAACAACAACAACAACAATAACAACAACAACAGAAAGGACTGCATCAAAGAACTGACTGAAACAGTGACCTTCTGCTCAAAACAGTTTACTTCCACATGGAGAATATTGAGAAAGACTGAGAAAGAGATGAAAAGCATATTTGGCAGAATGCATGAGCTCTGGTGGGATGGGGGGATAGGATGGGAAACATGAATCTAAATTTGATAAAAAGAAATAAATAAGTAAATAAATAAATAAAATTTAAAAAATAAAATAAACAAAAATCCACATGATACAAACTGAGATGAAATGAAGTCTAAAATATAGAGAATCATCTGAGCCCAAAGCGTGACTACACAGTGTTATTTCCACTCTATGTATTTCCACATTTAAAATTTTTATAATAAGATTAAAACTCAAAGTTTCAATACAAATTATATTTTACATATTTTTAAATTCACCAATCAATAAAATTCCATCAGATACAGTTACATTTATTTAGATGGAGAGAATTTTGTACACAAATATTTTTAAAACTATAGAATGTCAGCCAAAACTTTAAATGAGTTTAAGGATTTTTGTTTGTTCATTGTTTGTATCATAGATATTCATAATGCTTTTCCTTGAGGTTTACTCTTGTCATCTTGTGGGTTGTTTTAAAAAAGCATTTAAAAATTTTTAAAAATTTTTATTCTCACCCTTATTTTCTGCTAATTTTCAGTATCAGAGAAACCTGCAAACACTGTCATCCTTTACTAGGTGACCCTGCCACTGATGGGCATTGCCCTGAAACTTCCCTAGCATACCCTGGCACTTTGAAAAATGTGACACTTGAGGCACTTCTGTGCTATGCCAGTCATGATTCATTTGGCAAGAAATTCTGGTGTCAGACATTATTAGGTACAAGAAAGTAAAATTACTCTCTATGGTTTGTGTTCTTGGTTATGAACTGTAAAGAAAAATGTCAATAAGATTAAAAGCCAATCTATTCTTGTAGCCCTGTATTATAGAGAAATGCAGACTATTATTGTGTGGTATATGGATACATTCTACACATATTTACCTTGAAATTTCTTCCTTCTTGAAGTACAGCATTTACATTATTTTGTAGACAGCCATACCTATAATATCTATTAATATCAGCAACTTTTTTTTAATTTCTCTATCTGTATGAATGTACTGTCTGCATGCAAGTCTGTGCACCCATGTCGTGCAATGCCGTGGAGGTCAGAAGAGGGTGTCGGATTCCCCTGGAACTGGAGTTCTCCTGGAATTGGAGTTTCAGACGGTTCTCGGCCTCCATGTGGGTGCTGGGGATCGAACCCGGGTCCTCTGTAAGAGCGGTTGGCACTCTTAACCACTAGGCCATCTCTCCAGCCCCCTAATATCAGCAACTTAAAAAAAAAACTATTCATATTTAATTTTCAGTCTCACAAATTCTTAGTAATTTGGGGTAACATATTGTTTCTGTTTGCCTAAGTTTTCTAATCAATGAAATATGTAAATTTATCATACTTTACTATTTGATCAGTTGAGGTTAAATTATTTAATATAAGTAAAGTATTTATAGTAATATCTGGCAATTATAAACCAATAAAAACTTACAATTATTACTTGACATCATTCTTCTGTTTGTGTAGTTTGTAATTTATGTTACTGTAC
This sequence comes from Rhizomys pruinosus, assembly GCA_009823505.1. Classification (NCBI taxonomy): domain Eukaryota; kingdom Metazoa; phylum Chordata; class Mammalia; order Rodentia; family Spalacidae; genus Rhizomys; species Rhizomys pruinosus. The sequence goes on from VZQC01004974.1 coordinate 2,022,192, forward strand.
AAATTTGTGGTTTCATAAGTATCTATTCTTATCTGCTTTTAATGATAGACATCATGAACAAGAAGCAATCTACTGTCTAATAAACTCAAGATGACTCCCAGAATATTGGATACCCAGAACCACAAATCATTTAGCTGGTGGTGCACGCCTTTAATCCTAGCACTTGGGAGGCAGAGGCAGGTGGATCTTTGTGAGTTAAAGGCCAGCCTGGTCTACAGAGCGAGTTCCAGGACAGCTGCGGCTATAGGGAGACCCTGTCTCAAAAAGACCAAAATAAAATAAAATACAGTAAAATAAAATAAACTGCCTTTAGGCCTGTATGCATACATATTTCCTGATAAACTTACATCTTGTGTAGCCTTATTTAAAGATCAAAAAATTTAAGAGTGTGGTTAAATTAATGATGCAAAGATAGGTAAAAAGAGAAACAGAGAGAGAAAGAGTGAGAGAGATGCCATAAATTTTAGAAAACAGGAATTAGACAATCTGAATACAAATCCTTCCAAATTAGGAAACTGTGAGGGAACTTAAACAAATGCATAAAAGAAGAAAGGTAAATACAGAATTCGGCATATTACTAAAAACAAAAACAGCCTGCTTGTGTTCTCAGAAATCTAAAAGAAAAATTATACAGCATCAGTTAAACAGGAACCGAAGATGTTATGTTAGGCTACTTTAATTGAGAATAGAGACTGAATTCAAATCAACTAATTAAAATAAAGAAAAAAAATTCAAACAGTATGATTTGTAAGACTTGTCTGTGCTATCGGACAAGCATTGGACTTCATTATTAAGAATGTTAGTTTTGTGTTCAAACTATCCATGTTTGCTAATTTTTTCATTGAATTTAGGTTCCTCTCTGGGCATATGCTCCAATAGAATGGTATTTTATCTGTGAATGTGATATAAACACATGATTTCCAATTTCCTGCAGGAGACATATCTGAAATAAAAATAATTTATACCTTAAAGAAGCAGAAAAATATTGTGTCAGATGTGGGAATCAAACACAAGATTTGATTGTAAGAGCAAGTATTCTACTACTGATCTATACACATCCAACTCTGTGAGGAAGTTGATGGTCTTAGGAAAGGATGATCATAGGCCCTTAGAATCTATTGTTTAGTCAAACTGATTCTCATTTTAGACCTTCACATTTAAACAGTTCATAGGATGTGTGTTAACATTGCCTCTCCATGTACCTGTTTAGGAAGGAACAATTCAGAGGATAGGGTGAGGAGCAGTTGCTAATAATTCTCTGAGTACCTGCTCTCCAAAGATTAGATATTTACATTTTCATGTCATTCTCTGGTCTATCAAATCAGTCTCTTTTCCCTTGGCTTGTACTCTGATTTCCAACGTTGTTTTTTTTTTAATCTGTGTTAACAACACAGCTTCATTTCTCAATGGATGGGAAAAGAAAAAAGTGCCAATGAAAGCTTTCATGTTAAAGTTATTTGTTTCACAGAAAAAAAAAAAAAAACCCACAGAACACAATGTATAACTAAATGGAGGGAAATGGGAAAACTGTAAACAGGAATTTAACATACAAAAGGGAAACCAAAAGTAAATTAGTGAAATTTGCAATAAGAATATTACATCCAAAAATTGCATTAGCAAACTGGAAGAGCATTAGCTACAATGAGCCCGTTTTTATATTTTGTTACTCAAATAACACCCTAGTTTTAATTCTTGCTGTGAATAGCATATGGATTTAACATGTCAGATATAATTAAACAAGTATTTAATTTTGAAAATTTGGGGGTATCAAAATTATCCAAATACTCAGACTTTTGAGATTGATGCAAAAGAAGTCAGAGGTAGTATAGTTACTCCTCATAGATGCATTCAGTATAAGTAATATTGGTTCCCTCAGCTGATGAATTCACTACAGATTAAATAAATTGTTTGGTTTCAATCATTAATCAGTTATTATCCTAGAAGAAGAATATAGAAATATAGGATTCTCATCTACAGGAATCATCTAATCAGAAAAAAATGATTGAATATGATTTGATAATCATTTGTAATAGACCGTAGAGAATATATATTTTGCATAAAGAAAAGAAGCACCTACCTCTAATTACATTAAAACTGTGAGGAAATTTTCTGATTTCATTAATTGTTAAATGAATTTTAAAGGAATATTTTCCTCTAGGTAAATAATTTAATGTAATTAAAGTTTGAAACAACACTATTTTTTTATTTTTTTTAATTTTATTTATTTATGTATGTGTGTGAATGTACTGTCTGCATGCAAGTCTGTGCACCCATCTCATGCAATGCCACGGAGGTCTGAAGAGGGTGTCTGATTCCCCTGGAACTGCAGTTCTCCTGGAATTGGAGTTTCAGACGGTTCTCAGCCACCATGTGGTTGCTGGGGAACAAACCCGGGTCCTCTGTAAGAGCGGTCGGTGCTCTTAACCGCTAGGCCATCTCTCTAGCCCGAAACAACATTATTTAGATTGACATGAATTCTGGTCAAGAATGTACTTTGTTCATAACTAAATAGTTTCATCTTCTACAATGAACTCTGTATGATGGGTTCTCAACTAACTTTGATGAATAAAAGTTTTCATGGAATCACAAATGCAGGAATCATGTGATGGCATCTTCAGGAAATTTAAATCTATGCTTTATATTAATCTATAATTTGTGAGGTAGGAATGTAAGGAATGAGATTGGAGAGAAAAGAAGAAAGCAGAGTCACTGTGTTTATTACGGAGAAATTTCAAGTAAGGATCAGTGTAGATGGCAGAGGCAGCACAGAAAATAGTGCTAAATTTGCTTTTCAGTAATCAGTTATGTACATTCAGGAAGTCAAGAAAAGCTTCATGAGGGAAAATTTGGATTCTACTGTTCAGCATAGAAAGGAGTTTTCACAGCAAACAGAGGAAACAATACACATAACAGTAACTGGTCACTGAATCAGGAATGAATAAATCATGCAGTTAGATGCCCAGCCTCAAACATGGAATAAAAACAGGTAGAGGAAGGGGCAGGATTCTTACCTGTCCATAGATATTGGGAAGGTTCCAAGACAAGGTAATTTGAAAATTAACTCAACTTACTCAAGTGGTCTACTTATATAACACCTGGAATCTAATACTTGTACACGTGATGCTATGTGTCAGAAAGAAGGATTTTAAAGTAAAATTCCTTAGATGAAAAGAAAAGAAGAAATTAGACAATCACATATAATACTAGATACAGATACGTTTAGTTGTTGTGGTGGTTTGAAGGAGAGTGTCCCCCATAGGCTTTAAGTATTCAGACATTTTGTCCCCAGTTGGTGGCACTGTTCTGGAAGGTCTTAGAAGGTGTGGCCATGCTGGGGGAAGTACAATATTGGGGCCAGGCTTAGTGAGTTTAACAAGACTTTCAGTCTCCCATCTCTCTCTCTCACTTGACTTCCAGCACTCATTGCAAGATGTGAATTTCGGCTTTCTGCTCCAGCACCAGCCACCATGCCTCCCAACACAATGGACTCTAATTCCCTGGAACCGTCAATTGTAATCTCAAATAAACTCTTCTTTTAATAAATACCTTTGGTCATGGTGTTTTATCACAGAAACAGAAAAGTGACTAATACAGTTGTATTTACTGCATGGCAAGCATTTCTTTTTATTTTATGTGTATGAATGTACTGTCTGCATGTAGGTTTGTGCACTCTTGTCGTGTAATGCCATGGAGGTCAGAAGAGGGCGTCAGATTCCTGTGTAACTGGAGTTAAGGATGGTCGTCAGCTGTCATGTGGGTGCTGGGGATCGAATCTAGGTCCTTTGCAAGAGCAGTCAGTGCTCTTAACCGCTAGGGCATCTCTCCATCCCCGGCAAACATTTCTTTAGTTCCTTTCACTACTGCCTTAGATTTGGGGTATAGGGACAGTTATCTGTTGTTATATGCATTCGGAATATTATTTCAGAGATAATGAGGAATTATCTAAGGCCATGTGAGTAGTAAGTTTTTAGCCAAAATTGAAATCAAAGACACTGGTCGAAGATTCTGTTTCTTTGTGCATTAGTTCTTCCATAATGTGAAACAAACCTGAAATTTACATTTCATTTCATTTCCCCATGTGAGCTTTATACCTTATAAAGATCTCTTAGTCTGATTCTACTTCAAGATCAAGATACACACCACAAATTATGTGCGCAAAATTTTTGCTTGATGGGAGACTGAAAGTCTTGTTAAACTCACTAAGCCCGGCCCCAATGTTTGTCTTCCTCCAGCAGGCCACACCTTCTAAAGACCTCCAGAACAGCCACAACTGGGGACAAAATGTCTGAAATCTTAAAGCTATGGGGGACACTCCTTCCTTCAAACCACCACAACAACTAAACGTATCTGTATCTAGTATTATATGTGATTGTCTAATTTCTCTTTTTCTTTCATCTAAGGAATTTTACTTTAAAATCCTTCTTTCTGACACATAGCATCAGTGTACAAGTATTAGATTCCAGGTGTTATATAAGTAGACCACTTGAGTAAGTTGAGTTAATTTTCAAATTACCTTGTCTTGGAACCTTCCCAATATCTATGGACAGGTAAGAATCCTGCCCCTTCCTCTACCTGTTTTTATTCCATGTTTGAGGCTGGGCATCTAACTGCATGATTTATTCATTCCTGATTCAGTGACCAGTTACTGTTATGTGTATTGTTTCCTCTGTTTGCTGTGAAAACTCCTTTCTATGCTGAACAGTAGAATCCAAATTTTCCCTCATGAAGCTTTTCTTGACTTCCTGAATGTACATAACTGATTACTGAAAAGCAAATTTAGCACTACTTTTCTGTGCTGCCTCTGCCATCTACACTGATCCTTACTTGAAATTTCTCCGTAATAAACACAGTGACTCTGCTTTCTTCTTTTCTCTCCAATCTCATTCCTTACATTCCTACCTCACAAATTATAGATTAATATAAAGCATAGATTTAAATTTCCTGAAGATGCCATCACATGATTCCTGCATTTGTGATTCCATGAAAACTTTTATTCATCAAAGTTAGTTGAGAACCCATCNTCTCTCTCTCACTTGACTTCCAGCACTCATTGCAAGATGTGAATTTCGGCTTTCTGCTCCAGCACCAGCCACCATGCCTCCCAACACAATGGACTCTAATTCCCTGGAACCGTCAATTGTAATCTCAAATAAACTCTTCTTTTAATAAATACCTTTGGTCATGGTGTTTTATCACAGAAACAGAAAAGTGACTAATACAGTTGTATTTACTGCATGGCAAGCATTTCTTTTTATTTTATGTGTATGAATGTACTGTCTGCATGTAGGTTTGTGCACTCTTGTCGTGTAATGCCATGGAGGTCAGAAGAGGGCGTCAGATTCCTGTGTAACTGGAGTTAAGGATGGTCGTCAGCTGTCATGTGGGTGCTGGGGATCGAATCTAGGTCCTTTGCAAGAGCAGTCAGTGCTCTTAACCGCTAGGGCATCTCTCCATCCCCGGCAAACATTTCTTTAGTTCCTTTCACTACTGCCTTAGATTTGGGGTATAGGGACAGTTATCTGTTGTTATATGCATTCGGAATATTATTTCAGAGATAATGAGGAATTATCTAAGGCCATGTGAGTAGTAAGTTTTTAGCCAAAATTGAAATCAAAGACACTGGTCGAAGATTCTGTTTCTTTGTGCATTAGTTCTTCCATAATGTGAAACAAACCTGAAATTTACATTTCATTTCATTTCCCCATGTGAGCTTTATACCTTATAAAGATCTCTTAGTCTGATTCTACTTCAAGATCAAGATACACACCACAAATTATGTGCGCAAAATTTTTGCTTAACTCCCTGATAAAATGAACAGAACAATAATACAAACAGTGGGCATTCTGATTACTAACAGAGGATTTCAAAATAGCAGTGGTTTTACTAGAAGAAAAGATACACTGGAATGAAGGAAACACTGTGCTTTAGAAGTTCCATCTCCTCTGTCACAGATAGTGGTTGCTTGGGGTGATGGCTGTACATTATTACCAGCGTTCCTGCAATAGCTGTAAGCATAAAGTGCACCTTGCTTAGCAATAAATTTTCTGCACTGTATGAGAAAGTCAGCAATGTAGTTAGACTCAGACTGACAGGAAAAAGACTGGCTTTGTCAACTGTGACTATGACAGACAGTTAAACCAGAGCAAAGCAGCAGTTCATGGTACATGACATCTTTAAAACAAAGAAAACCAGAAAATAAAAAGAGAGTATTCAAAGACCACATTGAAATCACAGCTGGCATACTCGGCAGCCCCAAAGGTCCCCTGCTTCCTCCCGCCACTTCGTCCTGTTATCTTCCTACTTCTAGTCTCTTCAGTGCTGTGTTTATTTTTTTTCACATAAATTTATTATTATTTTTTTAACAGATCTAGACCCATGTTCCTGCCCATTCCCCCACCCCACCAGAGCTCATGCATTCTGCTAAACATGCTTTTCATCTCTTAGTCTTTCTCAATATTCTCCATGAGGAAGTTGACTATTTTGAGCAGAAGTTCACTGTTTCAGTCAGTTTCTTTGATGCAGTATTTTCTGTTGTTGTTGTTGTTTCCAAAATGCATTATGTCCAACTGCTTTGTACAGAAGCTCAGGGGGCCCTACACAAGAAATACTTACAACTGGGTAATTGGCACTAGCATCCACAGATGAGGGATACCATTCGTCGTTTGTTTTTCTGGGACTGTGTTACTTCACTCAGCATGATGTCCTCTAGCTCCAGCCATTTTCCTGCAAAGCTCGTGATGTCGTCTTTCTTTACTGCTGCATAGAACTCCATTGTGTAGATGTACCACATTTTCTCTATCCATTCGTCAGTTGAGGGGCATTTAGGTTGGTTCCAGCTCTTTGCTATTGTGAAGAGAGCTGCAATAAACATGGCCATGCATATATCTCTGTGGTGGCGTAAGTCTTGAGGGTACATGCCCAGGAGTGGTATGGCTGGGTCGGGTGGCAAGTTCATTCCAAGTCTTCCAAGGGTTCTCCACACTGCTTTCCATAGTGGCTGTACGAGTTTACATTCCCACCAGCAGTGGATGAGTGTTCCCCTTTCCCGTGCTGTGTTTAACTCATCTGTTCATTCTTTAGCACCATGTCATGAAACAAAAAGACCCATGTGTGGTTACATTTTTAAAAATACATAACTTTTGGGGGCTGGAGAGATGGCCCAGTGGTTAAGAGCACCGACTGCTCTTGCAGAGGACCGGGGTTCAATCCCCAGCACCCACATGACGGCTGAGAACCGTCTTTGACTCCAGTTCCAGGGGAATCCGACACCCTCTTCTGACCTCTGCAGCATTGCACGACACGGGTGCACAAACCTGCATGCAGACAGTACATTCATACACATAAAAATAAATAAATAAATAAAATGTAAAAACGAAAAACAAGAAAAATAAATAAATTTTAAAAAATATACAAGTTTTGACTTAAAGATATCAAGTCATTGCTTATTTCAGTTTACTTAGAATTGTAGTATTGTATGATAGACTCTTCCTTGTTATGCTTTGAGCAAAAGGTAATTCTAAAAAGTGAAAAAAAAATCTATATTTAAGTTCAGTGGCTTTCATTTTACTAACAATGATAATTTAAAAACATATACACATTATAAAAGAACATGTACAGTTCAGCTGGATGTTCTTCAGTACTCCAGTAACTTAATTTCTTCTTACAGTAATTTCTATAGTAGTGTTATGTTAAACACTAACTATATTCTATTGTTTGCAATTGTAAGAGTTACTTCTTTCTTTTTTTTTGATTTTTTAAGTGTTTGAGTGTACTGTCTGCAGGTAGGTTGGTGCACCTGCGTCATGCAATGCTGCGGAGGTCAGAAGAAGGCATTGGATTCTTCTGGACCTGGAATTAAAGAGGGTTCTTAGCTGCCATGTGGATGCTGGGAATCAAACCCGGGTCCTCTGCAAGAACAGTCAGTGCTCTTAACCACTGAGCCATCTCTCCAGGCCCAAGAGCTACTTCTATAGGGAAAAAGTAAAGACACACAGCCAGGAACTTCTAAAAAGTAGTAATTAGGCCAGGCTGGTCTACATAGCTAGTTCCAGGCCAGCTGGGGCTACGGGGAGACCCTTTCTCAAAAAGACCAGAAAATGTAGTAATTAATGGGAAATTTGTTACTAATGAGATTTTTAGATAAAATAGTTCCTATGAGTCAGTTTTCATTTGAGAAACATGTAATATCTTTTATAAGGTAGCAAAATATTTATGGTTTTAAGCTTCCAGGCTTGGGAAAAAGAATTGTAGGAGGACTTAAAGTTCTGATTTCTCTTTGGAAAAGCACCCAGTTGCTCACAACTATCCTGGTCTCACTGCATTGTCCCAGTTACAAGGTGAAAATCATAGACACATTTTTCTTATTAACTCCACCATATGATGTGGTATGTAAGGCCACTTAACACTAACCTGTGTCCTGTGTATCTTCTTGGACAACGGAATTTGCATGAAGATTGCTACCTTCCTTTCTTACAGCTTATTGCAGCAGAATGTGTTGGTGGAGCTCTCATACTGAGGCAATGGAAGTCAACTTGCTTTTGCTCATTTTTCTTTTGTTTGTGTATCTTTGCTTATGATCAAAATATGCCATGACTTATTCTTTAAATATAAATAAACCACTTAAACTGAATGAAATGGTGCAAAATACTAAACTCATTAGCTTTTGTGCATTAAAAGAGAAACTTAAGAAAGTAAAGAGACCATGGTTTGAAAGAATATGTTTTCAAACTCTAAAACTAGCAATGGAATTTATATTGATAATTTCTTTCTAAATACCTCAAATTGTAAAAGAAAATTAATTTGAAAATAAAATGTATTGGTTAATACTGTTTTACAAAATGTCTCTAAATATATGTATTCAGAAAGTACTGTGTATATGTCAGCATTATTAGGTATTAATTAATGCAAATAAATGAGGAGACCTAACATAAATCAAATACAGAATTCAGCAGGTAATTCAAATTTTATACACTGGTGAATAAGTTAAAATGATGTATTCACCTCCAAAAATATTTTAGAAAACCTGAAAATGTTAAATTTAGGAAATGTTTAAATTAGGAAAATTAAATTTTCCATCCAGAAACTCTGGTCTCTATGGGTATTCCAATGGAAATATTCCTATTTAAATATTCAAAGCTAGCATCCACTTATGGTAGATAATATGTGACATTTGTCTTTTAAGTATGATTGGGATGATTGCTTCCACATTTATCCATTTACCTGAAAATTTCATAACTCTGTTTTTCTTAATAGCTGATTAATACTCCATTGTGTAAATATACCATAATTTCATTATCCATGTATCAGTAGATAGGCATTTTACATTGTTTCCATTTCCTTGAGGTTTTGAATGAGACAGTAATTAACAGGAATGAAAAAACATCACTCTAGTAATGGAAGAAGGTAATAACGTATAGAACAGATTCAAAGGGGTGGGGAAAGGAGGGTAAGAGAAATTAAGAGGAGGGAAAACGAACACTAAAACCCTCTTGAAAGAGTCATAAGGAAACCACCGTAGAAGCTTCTTTCATTAAATCCTATGTACTATCAAGACTTCAAATTGAGTTTCCCTATAACAGTCATTCAATGGCCCTCTTAGACGAGGAAATGCCTCCCTCTTTTGGAGTTGTTTACAATGAGTTTCCATAGACATTCAAATAATACAGGCGATTGCTATTGCAAATTATTTCTCACAGGAATATGAAGACACGATCCTATCACTGAAGACACTATGTAACTGAAGTTCAGCACAAAGAGAAATCAAGGTACTACTGACTTGAAGCTCCACCTCTGCTGGCTAGATTTTGTAGTACCAGGAGTTGCTATGCACATTACTGGCAAATAAAAGTGCTAGTCAACATACCCAGCTGTAAACTCTGTTTGGTATAGTAACAAATGGCCTTACAATGTATGCACACTTGTGCAATAGTGGCACAGATGTTATGGGAGTAAATAGCCAATTTTTAATTGGATTTAAAGCCTGTTTAACAGATGGATCAATAACTGATACACTGTTATCATGGTTAAGAACCTGGAGCTAGATAAGTCACATGACATAAAGGAGAAACTGTTGGCTTCCTCTGTGTTGTGAGGTTCTTGCCTCCCAGGTCACCAGCCTCAGGACCTGAGGTATGACAGTTGTGCCGGCAGTGCTGCACCTGCAGGGGCCACAAGGGGAGAAGCAGGGGGAGCAGAGGATGGTCCCCAGAATAGCAAGTTAACCAGAACAGATCTGAAGAAAGATCCATAGTTTTTCAGCAAATAAACTCATTTATTGCAGGGGTTTTAAGCATGTATATAGTTTTGCTGAGCTCTTTGACCAGGAGGTGGACAGGACAGAAGAGAAGCCTATGTGCATTGTGCAATGACTAAGTTTTATGACAGGAGTACCATAGACCCCCAAGATGAGCTTATGGCTTGCACCATTTGCCTCCAGAAAACAGGGTGGCATACCGCAAGAGAGATAAGCTTAGAAATCCTACACTTCAAGCTACACTCCCCTAGGTGTGTGCTGCAGGTGCCAGATGTCCAATATGATGAGCGGGAGCAGCTCTCATCTCCTGCCGGTCTTCTAGGTTTTCTGGGTAAAGAACCAGCCCTCTTACACTCAGCCATAATGCATTTACCTGGCCCCACAATAAATTAACACTATCATTTTACTAAATAGACATATAATTAAATTGATTAATAATGATTTCTTGTTATATACACAGTTTAGTTCATCTTGAAAATCTCACCAGATGAATTTCTTCTTGCAGCAGGTGGCAATTAACACAAGAGACCAACAACTGCTCATCATGTAGAAAACAGGACATAATAGAGTGTTCAACCCTAAATGGAACACCTATAATGTATCATTGTGGCTGCCAGCAGTCACAGGACCTAAAAAGATCAAAAGGCTCAGAAAAGAGGAACCAGGGAACCCATGCAGTTTTATGTCCTTGTTTTATTTCTTTATCCATGCGGGAGCCCTAAAGACACAAAGAGCTCTGCTTTTACACTCACACTCATTAGAGTCAAAGGTGAATATTTATAGAACAGTGAATAATAATAAAGTGGACAGAATGTACTAGTTCAGTGGAACATGAGCAAGATAGCATTACTGCTATTATATGCCTTCTGGAGAGAGCAGTGACTCCTGAGGAACTAAGGGAGTACCAGCATTCCAGAGATAACTCCTCAGCAAGCCTTTTTGAATGAGCTTTTTTATGAGACAAGTCCATGCAGGCATACATGCTCAAGGTTACATGTTAGTTTTCAAAATATATTTTCATCTCATGGGAAAACTATTTCATAGTCCCTACATATCATATCTTTTAGAAGCTCAGGGACAATTCCCAAAGAGAGCATTGAAAGATTTTATGAGGTAGTAGAAAACACAAGAAAAGTGTTCTGTCTGGATATCACAGTGTAGGTGTACATATGAACATGTAGAACTTATGACACCATGCATAAGAACAGTGAGAATCCAAACCAGATATGGCCAGGGATGGGAGAGATGAGCAGGAAGCCCCAAACTTAGCTGAGTGTCTGTTGACAGTGGATAGCTGCTGAGAGCAGGATAGTCAGTTACCATTACTCATGTTACACCTACTGGGTTGACCAGATTCCAAGGGTAGATTCACATTCTAAAGCATTTAGGAAAACACAGATTAGAGCCGATGTGTATTTAAATACATATAATTGAGGACATGGACAGGGGGCTCTTTGGATATAATAAAAATATACTATATGAAATTATGAAATCAATAAAAATAGATTTAAAAATAAGAAACCTAGTCATATGCTTACTATAAATCTAGACATAAACTTGCATAGTAATGTTAATTAGTGATGGTAGTCAAAGAGAAGATGATTTGTACCAAAGTTTGTGAGTATTATGCTTAATATCCTAAAATATAGTGAGAAAGCTATTTTTTTTCTTGGCTGGGCATGGTGGGGAACACCTTTAATCCCAGGACTCAGGAGGCAGAAGCAGGCAGATCTCTATGTATTCAAAGCCTGCTCTACAGAGCGAGTTCCAGGACAGCCAGCTGGGGCTACAGGGAGACTTTTTTTTGCTGTAAATAATTAATAATTCTATAACAAGGTGTTATTTTATAGTATAAGTCATGAAGACTGGAAGCATTATTCTCCATGAAAAGAAGAGTAACAAAATTAGGTAGTGAGTTACTCCATGTGTGAGATTGACAGAATGAATAATTCATAGAAGAAAAAATTAATTATATGAAGATTTGCCTGGAGTTCACCATGAGCAGGGGTCGGAGTCTGGGTGGTAATGAAGAATACCAAACTGATAGCACAGAGATGGCTCAGCGGTTAAGAGCACTGACGGCTCTTGCAGAGGACACGGGATCAATTCCCAGCACCCACATGGTGGTTAAGAACCCTCTTTAACTCCAGTTCCAGGGGAATCCGACACCCTCTTCTGACCTCCACAGCATTGCATGACACAGGTGCACCTACTTACATGTGGTCAGTACACTCATACACATAAAATAATAAATAAAATTTAATAAAAAGGAATTGAATTTGGAATCTTTCCATATACTAATTTAGACTCTGGTGGAGGCCAGATGCCACCATTAAAGGCTATAGACATTCAATGCATAAATTTTCTATCATAAAAAATATATTTATTTAAAGTTGTAGAAATATAATATTGTTAGTTCAAAAAATGCAATGCCTATTTTCCACATTATTGGATTATTTCTCTGTTACTACTCCATCTTTCATCCATTTATATCTGTATGCTTTTATAAAACTTTTTCTCTCCAACTACTATAGTTAATTGTGTATTGTGATAAAATTCATATATTTTATCATTTCCCCTTATAAACTTAGATGATAAGATATTTTAACAGTAGGTGAACTATTTAGCTTTCCTTTTATTTATTTTCATGCAAGCCATCTATTTCTTTTTAACCAAAATTCTAATAGAAATGAAAAATAAAATGAAAATGTATGGCTGACTTCCACTAGGTTTCCATAACATATAATGTAACTGAACATCTCCTAGGAACACATGGCTTAGAAGTCTGGAATAACATTTTTTTTTCTGAGCATGGTCTTCCTATACCCAAATTTCATTTATAATAAATCTTCTCAGATTTTTTGGTAATAAAATGAACCTAAAGCAAAAAAAAAAAAAGTATTGAAAGAATTGAAACTGTTTTATATTTAAAATCCAAATATAAATATTATGTAGTTGACAAAATTAGAATGTGGACAGAATTATAAGACAGCATATATACAAGGTATACTTAAAAAATTGTGAAGTTGAAGTTGGAAGAAAAATCTGATTCATTTAAAATGTTGAGTGTTTAAAGCTATGAGACTTTAGGAATGATCTAGATTAAAACAAGATAGTAGTACCTCTTTCTGCAGAAAGATATTTCTACAGTGCATTTATTCAAATCATCATTATTTTATATTTAGCAAATTTATAAGTCTAAGTCCAATCAAATAGATAAAATATAGAAATATTACCAGTTTATTAATTCATCTTTATTTCCCTTCTACTATCCATTTTTGCCTTCAATTTCTGTCCATTTTTTCAGTCAGTCAGTACTGTCGTTTTCTTCAGTTTGATTCCACACATTTTTAGAGCTTACACATAATTTATAACCTTTCCAAAGGTAGCCATCTTACCATCATGGGATGGCAATTAATCTACAGGTTATTAATTACCTTAGATGCATATAACCTTAATTAAAATTGTTCAGTGGCATAGAGAAATGAGAGTAATAAGAAACACTGAAATTTCAATGAAGTTTTAAAATGATTATTTTTGAACATTTTGCCATAGTTTCTTCATTACAGGAAAGAATTTAAAGGAAGCTAAAGAGTAATATTTTAAAAGTATTAAAGATTATACATCTGTTCACACCTGTATGTGTAAACATACATACTTATGTAAATTAAAAGTGACATTGTATTGTCTTAAATTGTACAAAAGTGGATGCATGACTGGAAAGAAATAGACTTTTTCTCATTAGCTAAATATGCTGAGTTGAAAAGTATTAGTCTTTCAAAAAATGTGAAAGATTAGCAGCATTATTTGCATGTATAAATATTCTGGTAAATTGAGCTGACATATTAGTGTTTAATAAATTTCATTGCTGTAAGTAATTAATTAGCTTCAACTTCCCTCCATCTCATTTTCTTTAATTAGAAACTGCATACTACTAATACCTCATCTTCATATGAACCATGTGCCTTTAAGCTCATTTATGACAGATCTACCCTTTAATAATAATTCCACTATTTTGAACAGTAAACCTACAATTTTAGAATTTAGATGAGCTCATCCATTATATAGAATCATTTTGATCCTGTGTTCTTCATTAAGTCCACGAAGAAATGTAATCAACCATATTCCCTAAATACATCTTAAACTTCACAGAAAGATGCCCATAACATGCATTCAGTAATTAATCAGAAAGGGGAAATATAACTGGATTTTCCTAAGAATGGTGTTTCATCCCTAAAAGTTGAGCTTTGAAATACGAAAACACTTTCAACAGTTAGTATAGCTTAGTAGGGAAAAAAATTACAATCTTTTGAAAAAAATACTCACGTTCTTGTAACTTTTGTGACCATGTGTTACCTACAGCCACTTATTTTATTACCACATATGTGTTATTTGTCTTTTTTCTTGCATTTGTCACATTGGTATAAAAGCCCTCAAAAACTCAGTCAGGGTCCTGACTCCTTTATGGAAGCATCCTTTTATAAATTTACTATAAAGCATCAGTCACACTAGTGTAGAATTAAACTCCCTCTCCTCAACTAAAATAAAGGAAAGTACTATTTTTGTGAAGCTTGAATTTTCTTTCTTTTTTTTTCTTTTTTTTTAATTTTATTTTTTTAACATTTTTTTATTGATGCTTTGTGCATTTAATACACCATTTTCCAATTCAGTTCAGGCATATTTCCCTTTCCCTTCCCCCCCACCCCCACCCCATCCCAGATCATGCATTCTGCCATAATTGTCCTGCATCTTTCTCTCAGTTTTTTTTTTTTTCATTTTTTAGCTATAAGTGATAATCCATGAGTACAAGCATCCTTCATGCAAAACCTATCTGCAGGCTGTTGTGCCCAAACACCTACAGCCCCACCATCCAGTGGGGGGTGACAGGTTGTTTGTTCAATCAAGTTGATCAAATGAGTGTCCAGACTACATTGCTGTAGTTTCACCATTCACCCCAATCGCAGCCCTTACATTCTACCACACCCCCTCTTCCGCAGATTGTTCCCTAGGCTTAGAAAAGGGGCACAGGTGGATGAGAAGCAAAACAGTCCACTCTCTCTGGAGCTGTTGTCTTGGACTCTGGTCAATTCTGGCTGTTTCCTTTCATGGGCTGACAGTTTATCCAGGAATGACAACTATTATAGAGGATCGAAAGGAAGCTTGGAATTTTCTACAGGAAATAGAACGACAGTAATATAAAGTTCCTGTTAACAGTATTTCTAGCCCATTAGTATCTAATATTTTGTTTGGAAATTCAGTCAGGCCTAGAATTTTTCTTTACTGAACTTTATTTGTATAAACAAGAATTCGTAGCACACGCCTTTAATCCCTGCACTTGGGAGGCAGAGGCAGGCAGATCTCTGGGAGTTCAAGGTCAGCCTGCTCTAAAGAAGAAGGAGTTCCAGGCTAGATGGGGCTACAGAGAGACCCTGTCACAAAAATACCAAAAAAAATAAATATAAAGAATTAGGATATTAAGATGTTATTGTTCAAATTTTTTCTTATGAGTAGCATTATTTCAATATCTTATGTTTTAGAAGAGATCATCCAATGTGGCTATCACCATATCATTTATATTATCAATCAGTAATAAATAAACCTCTTGGTAGTTGTTCTACTCATATGTATTTTGATAACTGCAAATGGAATTGTGGTCCTGAAAACTGCATATTTCTAATTTTAAGATAAGGATATCAACAGGAACCTCAGATTATATTTATTTTATTTAACTCACATTTTGACAGTGGGATTGAGAGAGTAACTGTAATAAATGGTGAAAAAATCCCTCAAATTCCAACAACTATAATTGTATGAAGATGGTTTTGAAGACAGTTCTAGGATCACAATTAGAAATAAAACTCACTAGGACTCATTATAAATGGTTATTACAAGTAGGATCCACTGAGGGGTTTGATGTCTGTAGCAATCTGAGGCTTTTCTTGTTTTCAATGTTCAGAGGGGCCAACCTTTCTGCTGGCACTTCCTGGTACATCCTACACAATGCAAAGCTGTATCTTTTCTTTCTCAGCCATTAAGTTGGTGACATTTTGACCTGTTGGAAAGTGCAAATCTTTTCCCGTAGTTAGTTTTAAGATTTGAATTGCAAGGTTTTTGACAAAAAGGTTTCATATCTATCTGTATCCCCCTTTTTAATTTTATGTTTTTGGTGTTTTTTTGACCCATGAGTCTCAAAAAGGCAGTTGTATTACACATACCTATAGGCTGGAATCAAGGCGCAGATTTCATCAAATTCACCCGTGCTGTTTTGGGTGACAGTATGTGATTAACTTGGGAAGCAAACTTAATTTTTTAAGTTAAATCATCCTACAGGTAAAATAGAATGCTACAAGGTGATACTGTACAACAGAAAAATTATAGAGAACATTTGTATGTGCTAATCCCAAAGTTATTGTTATACAGATTTTAAGTAAAACAAATGTGGACAACAATTTATATTTCCAATTAACTCAGTATACTGTACAACAGAAAAATTATAGAGAACATTTGTATGTGCCAATCCCAAAGTTACTGTTATACAGATTTTAAGTAAAACAAATGTTGACAACAACAATTTATATTTCCAATTAACTCAGGTGCATTATCATTTTTATCAGAACCTTTAAACCAATGTTGCTTAATATACACAGATTTACTTTTATTTAGTCCTAAATCACCTTGTAACCTGTAGACAGAGTCTGAGCAAAATTGGATACTTGTTGAACTCATGTTAATTAAATATACATTAATAGAATATAGACCTGTGTCCCTCTCCCGCCCCTCCCACCCCTCCCAAGTCACCATTTCAGTCAGTTTTCTGATGCAGTCTTTCTGTTGTTGTAATGAAACTTATCTTGTAGGTGCCACAAAGTTTTAATACGAGAGACTTTCTTACCTCCCCCCCATAGAACAAGGAGAAATATGATGATGATGAGGTAGTTCTCTAACTGTAAATTGGAGCCAACTGTTATAGAGGTAACCTCATAAAACTGGTAAAGCCGCCTTCTTTAATTGACTAATAGACATAGGAACTATGAAAAGGATTATTCTCTATTCAGATCCAAATAGAATACTAAAGTCTCCTTAAGCTATGCATTTAAGCAAAATATATTAATACAGGAGAGTTCTGATATCAGCAATGGATTATTCTGCCAAGGAGATGTAGGCCAGGGCATCCAAGCTCCCCCCCCCAAAGGTAAAGGCTTCTTGCCTGTAAACTGGGATACCTGCAAGAAGAGAGGCGATAAGGCCCTGCTGTTGAAGACCTGATGTAAGCATGGGAAAGATGCATTGAGACTGCACTTGCAAGGGTACAGTTGGTTTCTGGAATACCAAAGAGTGTTACCAAAGGCCACTAAACCAATAAAGCAAATATAGGTCTCCCTGAGTCAAGCAAGACTCCTTCATCAACACCAGCTACACCTCACCTACCTGGAAATACTGTGCAGCAGTGGCAGCCACATGCCTGTATATCCCAAATCTAATTGGCTATTAGCTCTCTCCTTGGAGGAATAACCCATGGCTGATGTCACAAAGCTTGCATCCTCTAGTGGTTAGGAGATGTTATAAGCCACAATAAGATCCTGTCATATTTTACAGAAAAAACGTAATTCATGGATTAACATAGCATCCAAACATCTGTGTCTATACCAAAGTAACCTACCATAACAATTAGTACTGTTTAAATACCAATAAATTTAATTACTTGTGCTTCATTAGTAGGATTGAAAGGTTATTCATGGACAAAAATGCCCATGAAAGGAAACACCCAGAATTGACCAGAGTCCAAGACAACAGCTCCAGAGAAAGTAGACTGTTTTGCTTCTCGCCCACCTGTGTCCCTTTTCTAAGCCTAGGGAACAATCTGTGGAAGAGGGGGCATGATAGAATGTAAGGGCTGTGATTGGGGTGAATGATGAAACTACAGCAATATAGTCTGGACACACATCTGATCAACTTGATTGAACATACAAGTCCCCCCCAACTGGATGGTGGGACCCATAGTCTGTGTGGGTTTGGGCACAACTGCTTGCAAATTGATTTTACATGAAGGATGCTTGTACTCGTAAATTTTTACTTATTGTTAAAAAATGAAAAAAAATAAAGAAATATTAAAAATAAAATAAGAAATAAAACTCACAAGATTTCTATGTATAATATCTTTGTGGTCTCTTCTTTCTGCTAACAAAAAGCTAAGGCAAATATTTCTTTCTGTTTCTATCGTGTGGAATTTGCATTGCAACTAGTATTATACCTCATTCTATATTATTGTTACTGAATTGTAAGTTCTTTCACTGTGTTGACATTTCCTTTGTATATTCACTATATTGTTCATCAGTTTGTTGAGAATGAAGTTTTTCTTTTTCTACTATATGTTTAATATTCTCTCTTCATTGTCTCTATTTTTATTAACACATTTGTAATAAAGATATACATATGTATCTTCATGTGTGCATGTATGCCAGGGTATGTATAGATACAGATTTATCAATATTTATATATTTTAACAAGTTAGAAAATAATTTTTGATGCAAGGGCCCAGTAAAAATATCAACATCTCCTTAGGTAGTAAGTAACTAGTCTTATTAATGAATAATCCTTGTAATCTATTTTATTGGAATAATAGTTTTTGAAGAGATGTCATTTGTATGCTTGCTGATTTAGATTTAAAATAGTTTTTAAATTAATATTTTAAATGATATGTGAGACAGTTGAATTACAGCAAGATGTAGTCTGATTTTTCTTTCTTTCAGAGGGATATGCAGAGGTGAATTTTAAAGGTGTCTCATGAAATTTGTCTCAATAATGCTGAAATCTCATAAGACACCAGAGTAGAGTAGCAAATAAAATGTTACAGATGACAGAGGGAAGGCTAAGAAAGACCAAAAGATAGTGGTCATTCTTCATACTGGAAGTGACTGCCTGCCACCAAAGGTTCAGAGGGCTGCAGGTGATCTGTGATTTAATAATATAAGGTGATTCATTTGGCCTCACAACTCCTTCAAAAGATGTGAAATATATAACACATTTTAAAATACAGTTATTTATTTTCCCTTTTTTATTAAATTAAAATTAAGTTGCAAAACCTCCCTTCCCCCTTTATGTTATTAGTAAATTTAATGGTATGTAGTTATTTCCACATTTGGACTGGGTCCATTTTATGGATTTGTGGCATTACAAAGACATATTAACATTCCACCGGAATAAAGAACCAGCCTGAATCTTGGTGTTACTTTTAAACTCTGAGCTTTCGTTCCTACAGACATCTCACTGAACCATGTCTCTGACAAGAGTTAGAAGGCAAAATGGGTTTCCAAGAGGTCAAGATCATATATCAAGATCACAAGAGCACTTATCTCAGTGAGCTTGTTTACCTTATAAAAGGTAGCCTTTTGGAACAAGGTCCAGTAAATTCACAGGTCCAGATTCTGTCCTACATGGATTGATCATCATCCTAGGGCTGTCACTGAAAAGAAGGAAAAATAATTTTACTATGATAGTATTTACTGTTGAAAGATAAATAAAATTCAATTAACTAACTTAATTGATAAATGTAAGAACATAACTAGAAATCAAGTCATCTAATGGCATAATTTGAAATTATTAATTCTTACAAAACATTATAGATATATAAACTAAAGTAGCAGGCCAAGTAGTAGCTGTGCTTAATGATGTAGCTGTATAAACATTGCTTATGGCCAGAGGAAAGCTGTGAATCTGAATCAAGGGAGAGCTGCTGAGCACAGCTTTTCTTAAAATTTTTATTTTTTTTACCTTTATGTTTATGTAGGTTGTGTCTGTGTGCTGTGTGCTGTGTGTGTGTGTGTGTGTGTGTGTGTGTGTGTGTGTGTGTGTGTGTGTGTGTGTTTGTGTGCCTTGAAGCCAGAACACATTGTCTGTTCCCTTGGAGCTGGAGTTATTGGTAGTTGTGAGCTGCCTGACTTGGGTGCTGAGAACAGAACTCTGGTCATCTTCCACAGCCATCGGTGCTCTTAATTGTTGAGATATGTGTTAACCTTACCTTAGCAGACCTTGAGTTGTACTTCTTCCCTACTGAATACTGAAAGTTCATCTCATGGAAGTTCTTTCTCATGGCTTTCTTTTTCTCTGATAGACATGATTTCCAGCTGAATGTTCCATCTCTAGCTGGTACTCAGGGCAAATTGTTTAACTACATCAAGTTCTTTTTCAGCTGTTCAGGGTGGCATAATAAAATGTGAGTTTTGCAAAAAAAATTGGAAATGATTAAAGGTTTCTGAACATATAGTGCCAAAAAAATGAAGTAAAAGCAAATCTCAAATGATTGGTTGTTCTGTCATTGTTTCTCATACTGTAGCAATTGATTTCACTGCAGCATTGGTTCTGAACACTCTACTGTGACTTCCACAGTGATATGCAATCTCAACAAATGCTGCTTGCAAAAACCTCAGAAATAAGCACCTCCGCCATTTTATACCACATATTCATGTGAAGTGGCATTCTAGCATTTCTGAATTGTATCTATCGATATAGCTGAAAGAGCATATGGATTCCTCAGGGACAAAGGGGTCATGAGTGGAAGATGTTTAGGAAGCCATGTATTGCATTAACAACCCATGCTATTTTGTTTTTATGGTTTATGACCAATGGAGCAGCAAGTATGGTAATAGTGCACACATTTGCACAGTAGCACCTCTCTGTTCTACTTCTAGCATCTTTCCTTTAACTCACATCCTGTCTGCCTTTTATTTGGTTTAGGACTTAGGGTAGAGCTCTGCTCACCAGGCATGATTAAGAGATCTACAATATGGCCAACAATTAGTTTCCTGGTTTGTGCATGAATTATAACTTTCCAGATTTCCTCAAAATGAGGAATATTTAGTAAGATCTTCAAATGATGGAAACAAGAATTAATGCATGCAATAGGAGAAAATAATAGCCATAATAGCAATAGGAATTCATGACATTAAGAAGTATAGTCACCTCTGCTCATAAACTTCTTTTATAATAAACAGCAGTGGTCATATTTCTGCATGGGAGGATCATCTTATCACCTGAGAACAGTAGCATGCAAATAGAGTAAAATATTTTAAACTAAAATAAACCTGTGTAAACACTTTAAATTGTAACTTTATTTTAAAACTGAAATCTAAGTTAGTCTTTTATAGTTCCAATATTGCCCCATTTTTTGATACAGGGTCTACTTGTAACCCCAACTGTCCTAGAACTTGCTAAGTAGAACAGGCTGCCCTTGACCTTAGAGAGATACTTTTGCCTTTGCCTCACAGAGATCTGCATGTCTCTGCCTCCCAAGTGCTGCAATTAAAGGCACACATCACCATGCTAGACTATAATTTGAAGTTGAATGCAATGTGTTTTGGGTGTGTATGCCTTGTGCCACCTTTTGCTTGTGGGGGTTGGAGGACAGTATTGGTGCCTCTACTTTGTTTGACACAGGGTCTTGTTTGGTTTGGTTTTCCATATTTCACAGTAGCATGTCTGCAACTTTTCAATAACTTTTCTATCTCTGGCCCTACATTTCCCAAGGGAACACTGGGAATAATGATTCTCACACTGTATGCTGGGCTCTATATGGGTCTTAGAAATTTGAACTCGGCTTCCCATGATTACCGGGAAAAGCTTTCTAACTACTGAGTCATCTCCACAGGCCCAATGTTTCAAGTCATTTTTAAAAAACTTGAGAATTTCATACATGAATATAGTATTTGTGTTATTTACACCCCAGTTCACCTTTAATTCCTTGCATATCTCTCATTCCCTCATAATTTCTTGACTTCTTCTTTCATTATTATTGTGTCATTTCCAAAAGACGCATGAAAACATGTTAAATGTAACATACCTAGAATTAGTTCTTTAGAAAAAAATTTACCGTTTATGATTCATCATTTTAGTAATTCAATTAATATTCTTGAATGTTAATTGGAATAAACAAACATTTTAAGAGCTTACTCTCCTAAAGGCATATCCTGTATATAGTATTCAGAAGAAGTACATATTTATGCAATGAACCAAGGTAATCGTTATTATACTAAATAGATGAAACACATACTAAAGTGAAATGAACTTCTAAAGGAAGTGGCCCAGTTTAACTGGCTTGAAAACACACCCAAAATATTTACCAATTTTATTATTAAGTTAGCTTTTTAATTTGTATTTTTGATACTGTAATAAAATCAGCCTCTTGGGGGATGAAGTTCATTAAAACTTAACAAGTTTTTATTTAGGTGTTTAAAATTGTCTTTCAGCATTTTATCTGTTACTTATTAAAGAAAAAAGCACAAAATGAGAATACCATTTAGATAGGAAAATATTAATGTAAAAAAATGGAAGAACTTTTGTATAATTAAAAATTTATATGGAATCTGGGTGTAGTAGAGATTTATTTTAATCCTAGCACTGGAGAGGCAGAAGAATGAGTACCTCTGTGAAACTGGGACCAGCCGGGTCCATGTAGGGAGTTCTCTGACAGTGGGGAGACAGGGGGACCATGTCTCAAAAACAAGCAAGCAAACTAACAAAGTAACTAACAAAAAATGTAGATGGAAACTGGAATGCTGCACATAGAGGAGTCAAAGAAATAACTAGGAAATAACATTGGATGAGATGCTACTTTGACCCTGAAGGTAGATGAAAATCAATGCTGAGCTGCTAATAAATATGAGCAGGCTACACTGCCTGTTTCTGTGTATCCTCTAACTTGCTCTTCATCTCCTTCCACCCTGTCCCACAGAAATAAAGTTCACTGAATTCCTAAGTCAATGCACTTATCTTAGGCAAAGATTGTTAAATGGCAATAGCCAAATCACAGCACAGATCCATTCGTACAGAGCTGTACTACTCTTGTCTAGCAAGCTCTATGCCTGATCACAGACACTCCCTGGACACTGAGGGACAGATTTCCTTATACCCTTTGTCTCCTCTTCTGGTTAAAGTAACATTGCAGCCTTTAGTGAATGTTAGGTACTAAGCATTATTATTTCATTAATTTGGAGTTTTCTTTTGCAAATAATAGCACATATAATGTGGTGACATGTGTCCTAGATTCTGAAGGAAAACAGTAAGATCCAAGTCAGGACTAAAGGTATACTAGGAGAGCAGATGTTTGTAAAGAAAAAAAATTTACTAGAATTTAAGAATGCAGCTGATTAGTGCTGGGTGAGGGAGAATAGATATTCTTTTTTTTTTTTTTTTTTTTTTTTTGTATGTGTATCAATGTACTGTCTGCATGCAGGTTTGTGCACCCGTGTCGTGCAATGCCGCGGAGGTCAGAAGAGGGTCTCGGATTCCCCTGGAACTGGAGTTCTCCTGGAATTGGAGTTTCAGACGGCTCTCGGCTGCCATGTGGGTGCTGGGGATCAAACCCGGGTCCTCTGTAAGAGCGGTCGGCTCTCTTAACCGCTAGGCCATCTCTCCAGCCCCAGAATAGATATTCTTTAAGGGAGAGACTAGATAGGCCAACTAGACTCCAGTGGATAAGCTCCCACTGAGAAACATCTGGTTATATAAACTTGACTTGATAGGGTTTTAGCATATGACAGAGTGCATTAAATATGATGGGGGAGTGATTGGAGTGTGTGGATATTGAAGGGAGTCTAAATATGATTAATTTGTGTTGTATAAAATGTACAAAAATTCAACAAAAATATACATTAAAAAGAATACTTGCAGTAAGATGATAGTCTTATCTTTTATACAAACTTCAGAAACAAAAGAATGAACTTGCAATATAATAATATGCATAAAGCAGTGTTTCTAAAGTACAAAAGATAAGTTCTTCACTTGGTAGAACTTTCCTATTTAAAGAAAGAGGAGGATAGAAGCAATAGAATAAGGAGAAAGGAGAGGCAGATGACAAGAAGATGCAGTTCTATTTTAGGTTCAGTTCAAGGATGTGCAGTGAGGGAGACTTGGTAGAAAGAATTTTATTCTTGGTTTGTGGTACATTCAGGATGACTTTTGTTTCAGTTCCAATTACTGGGACAGAAAGTAAAAATAAATCAACCCAAAGGCAATCGACTTATAAAGAGGATAGGTTGTTTTAGCTCATGGTTTAGAAGTTTCCCTCTGTGGTTACCTGGTTTTCTGCCTATAGGCTTGTGGCAGCTCAGGATATTGCTGTAGAAGCACATAACAAAGGAGGCATTCTCACAGGATGACAGTCTCCCTTATCAGAGCATAACCCTAGGAACCTCCTTTTCCACCATAAGCTGTACTTCAAAGATCTGCTCTGTGCATTTAACTCATGAAGCTTTGGGAGAAATTTAAGATCCAAACTCTATAGCTATAGACTAGAACAATAAGGGAAAGGTGAAAATGTTAGGAACATTGTGTCAGGTACATGGTGGGAACTATCAAACAAAACAAATCCAGGTACTGATAATGCCAATCTTTATTGTTTTATAGGGTGGACATCAGGAAGTTTACATGGAAACTGAGACAGTGAGTAGAGCCCCACCCAGTATGATTAGCATATATCTTCAGGAGATATTCTTTCTGGGATCAGCTTTTGAGTTAACTGGTAATGGAGCATGTTCACCCTTTCATGGTTGCTGAACTAGAGACAACCAAAGTTCAGGGTGTACAAATAGAATTCACCCTAAAGCTAAAGGAAGCCATGCAGTGTGTATGCAATGAGAGCTCAGTTAGGGCTTGGAAATTTCCCCCCTTAATGTTTGGGAAGCAGTAGCCCTTGGGAACAAGGCCTTATCAACCTGCTTCTTGATAAGGAGCTACTTAACTATGAATGGACTGAACTCTAAATTCCTCAGTACTGCCACTCACAGAGCTTTGACTTTTTGTTGCCACCAAGCTCTACAACATTAGTTTGGCAGTTTGGCATGTTCTTTAAATGTAGCATGCTGGAATTGTACTTTCAGTTGCATCTTCCCTTCCATACATCAGTTCTTTAGTGCTGAGCTAGCCTTGAGTGGTCAGTTACCAGCCTTACCCGAATACCTGGGGCCAGGTATTTCATGGTCATTTATTGTTCTACCACTGCATTCTAAGTGGTTTGGAGAGATGGTAGAAAGTCTCTTTTGGCTGCCCACATTATTACAAAGTTTACATTTATAATAGATTAAAAATAATGTATGCTTTAGAATGTGATTTCATAATTTAAGCACAGTATTCACTTATTGGTATCTATTATAGCCAAAAAGATTAAGGAAAATATACGTGAGACTATAATTAAATTGTGTTATCTAGTAAGGTAAAAGTATGGTAAAAATCTTAATTATCCAGTTCAAGCATGTACTTTGAAATTATATTTTGTCTAAACACTGGCTACATTCACACAAAGATATTCATGTTCTGGCCCAGTACTCAATAAAACTCAGAATTCGCTATTTTCTTTTGAATTAGTTTTTAAAGAATTACTTTTCAAACAAATACTACCTTGTTGAAACTAAAGCAATTTTTAAAGTCTAATTTATTTTTTTATAATTCTAGCAAAGTTCATTGTGTGCAGAAAAATAATGGCAGAATAATAGGCCGTATTTCTTTAAAAATTCATTTTTATTACTTCATGCTATGACTAAACTAGGTTAGGTAAATAATGCCTAGCAGAGGGAAACTGCTTTAATGATCAAGTAAGAAAGCATTGTAATTAGGTCTGAAAAACTTTTACATTATTAATTTGCTTAGCAAACCATTATCCTCCTAGAGAAAAGAGTTTTATTTTAGTCTTTCACATTATTCATCCTTTCAATTAGGAATTCCGGATATTCTGTCAATTAAGCCTGATAAACTTATAGGTTAGACAAATATCTGAAAACTAAGTATGAATTTGTTGCATCTATAGTTAAGAATGCCTGATATTTTTCTTCTCTTTTATTGGAGCCTGGCTTGGAGTGTCCAAGAATAATCCAAATTTATCAGATTTATTCATTTGCAGGTGGGTGGAAGTAGTCCAAAAACCAAAGTCATTCTGTGGACATAGGTCATGACAGACCCATCACTTCTGAGAAAAGGAACAGACATGAGTTCAGCTCTTGAGGCTCCCAGGGAAGGGGAGAGGAAATAACAGGTGACTATGCCATAGGAAGGGGCAAGAAGAGCTGATCTAAGACACATAGAACATCGCTGCTGTTGCTGGCATCTAATATCTCATTGTCAGTGGTCACAGAGCGGGAAGGATGAAGAAACATGCTGAAGGGTGCACTTTGTAATGTAAGTAAGATTCATGGCTGACAGAAGCCTTGTGCAGCAGTTGCTGCCAGGTTGCTGTTATGCATAACAGTAAGAATGGCCTGCACAATGCCCTATTAAATATTTGAAGTCTGCTGATAGAGAAGTCTTCTTAAGATAAATGAAGTAACAAAGAGTAACTATTTACGATGAAGAAAATTTTAAACAACTTGATCATGATAATCCTTTTATAACATATATGTATGTTAAAACATTATTTAAAGGGAGACCCTGACTCAAAAAGACCAAAAACAAAGTATTTACAGGCTGGAGAGATAGTCAGTAGTTAAATTGGTTCCTGTCAAGCCTGAAGAACTAATTTTGATATCTGGGAACTGTATGATAAGGAGCCAGAGAAAACTGACTTCCCAAAGTTGTCCTCTGATCTCCACATACGCAATATAGCACATGTATACCTCCATATGTAAAGATATATACATATATATGTATATATATATATATATATATATATATACACGCTAATGTTTCTTATTTATAGTTCAATAAGGATGAATAAACACAAAAATAAACTTCCTTGCACCTGACTGGAGAGATGTGTCAGCCATTAAAAGGGCTGGCTGCTTCTAAAAATGACTGGGATTTGATTCCCAACACCGATGTAGTGGCTAACCACTATGTGTAACTCCAGTTTCAAAGGGGAATATGGTATCCTCTTCTGACTTTCATGGATATTATATGATATGGGTGCACTTACATACATGCAGGCAATAAACTCATACACAAAAATAAAAATTATAAAATATTTAAGTACTTTAGCATAAACTCCATGTACCATTTTCTTTTACATATTATTTGATAAATCCATACACGAATATGTTTAAATCAAACTCACCCACACCATAATCCACACTAAGTCATCAGATATCCCCACTATGACTTTTTCCTCTCAACTTCATGAACTTCGTGTATTCTTTATAAACCCTGTGAAACAAGTTAGGGGTGTCAGGATGTGCGCAGGTATTGTGCCATCCCCTGGAACACAGGCAGCCTATACGGGGCCAAATCCTTTACAAACAGACTCTTTCTAACCCAGCAGCCAACATCTTACACTATCTTCTCAGAGCATAAGAACTTCTTAGCTTAATGCCCATCCATGCTAGAATTCAGCATGAAGTAAGAGCTACTATGAGATCATGTGTGCAGTGAGAATGTCATGTCTGGAAAACATGTTCATGATATCTCTCCATTTCTTCTGACCCTTACAAACTTTCTTATCCTGCCTCTGTGATCATTCCTGAGCATGACAGGGATGGTGATATGCATGTCCAAATTCTAGCTGAACACTCCAGAGTCTCTGAATTCTCTGCACTTCGATCCATACTAATTTCCTGTTTTTTTGTGCCAACCACTGCATAAAAACTTTTCAACTGAAGACTGAGAGCAGCGCTAAGCTATGGAGTCTCAATTACGTCAAGAATATAGTTGGTAATTCCCTAAATATTTGTGCCATCGTTACACCAATGGTCATACCTTGCCTGTCCAGTCATTGTAGTTTGCAGGAAACATTTAGTTAAACATTGTAGTTTGCTACGACTGTTTAATACACACCCCAACACATGCAGCAGCATGTCTAAAACATCCTAGAACTATGAAAGGTAGCCAGTAAGGGGTAAGGCTTCATCTCAGTGATAGCACACTTCCTTAAAAAAGACAAGATACTGCCAGGCGTGGTGGCACACACCTTTAATCGTAACACTTGGGAGGCAGAGGCAGGTGGATCTTCGTGAGTTCAAGGCCAGCCTGGTCTACAGAGTGAGTTTCAGGACAGCTGGGGCTACAAGGAGACCCTGTCTCAAAAGACGGGAAAAACAAAAAAAAGACAAGATACTGCCTGGGTTTGTTAATCCGGAACAAAATATTAACAACAACATTAATAACAAAAACCCAAAATATCACAAAATGACTGCAAATACAAGGAGGGAACTATTTTTTTCTCAACACTATGAGTAGAACTCGGGGCCCCTCGTTGCCATGTGGGTGCTGGGAATCGAACCTGGCGAATCTGTACAGCAGTCAGTTCTTTCAGCTGCTGAGCTATTTCTCCGGACAGAGCAGTTTTTTTTTTGTTGTTGTTGTTGTTTTTTTTTTTTTTTTAGAGGGTGAAACAAGTAAAATTAAATGGAAAATATTAATTTCAACAGATCATCTTATTAGATCTCATAAATCACAAAATATCTTCTCAGCATGGAACAAAATTGTAAAAAAGCTAGTTGGCAGATCAGAAAAGGAAATTACAGTAAGGTTTCCCTTATACTATGCACTTCTTTGTAGGTAATGTGTGGAATACTATTAAGGTAACTGCTAAGAAGAAAAGGTGGGATTGAAATTTGCTATTATGAAGTTACTTATTAGCAAATTAGTTAGCTATCCCAAAATTACAGAAAATATTCTACACTGGTAATAATGATGTATACATATATGCATATATACTATCTGATATCTATATCTGTTATATCATATATCTTTTATATATGATTGTACATGATTTATAAAGAATGTCTCATTTTATTTCCAAAGAATATTATTCAAACCTATTGTTATTTTGCCTTAAAGATTTACTTAGTAGTCCTTTTAAATTCTTCTCTTTTGATTTATTTTAAAGTATACCTCAAATATTTTAATTGTATATTTATAATTCCCAGTTATTTTGAATGAGGAAAACACGATATTATTTTTGAATTTTTGATAATCTTTTTTTAAATTACTTCTTTATTTTTTTCATTTTTTAACAATAAGTAATAATTTATGAGTACAAGCATCCTTCATGTAAAATCAATTTGCAAGCAGTTGTGCCCAAACCCACACAGCCCATGGGTCCCACACATCCAGCTGGGGGTGGGGGTGGGGCTTGATGTTCATCAACTTGATCAGACGATGTCCAGACTATATTGCTGTAGTTTTGTATTTCACCCCAATTGCGAGCCCTTACATTCTATCATGCCCCCTCTTCCACAAGAACGTTCCCTAGGCTTAGAAAAAGGGCACAGGTGGATGAGAAGCAAAACAGTCTACTTTCTCGGAGCGTCATTTTGGACTTGGTCAATTCTGGCTGTTTCCTTTATGGGCTGACAGTTGTCCAAGAATAACCTTTCAATCCTATCTAATGAGCCAACACCAGTAGATATATAGGTATTTAACAGTACTAATTTTAGTAGGTTACTTTGGTATAGACACAGATGTTTGATGGTATGTTAATCCATGAATTACATAAAATATGCAGGGTCTTACTGTGCTTATTAACATCTCCTAACCACTAGAGGATGAAGCTTGTGGCATCAGCCATGGGTTATTCCTCCAAGGAGAGAGCTAATAGCAATTAGATTTGGGATACAGGCATAGGCTACCACTGCTGCACAGTATTTCCAGGAGTGAGGTGTAGTGGGTGCTGTGGAGATCTTGCTTGATTCACGGAGACCTATATTTGCTTTATTGGTTTTGTGGCCTTTGGTAACACCTCTGGTAGTCCAGAGACCAACTGTACACTTGCAAGTGCGATCTCAATGCATCTTTCCCATGCTTATACAGGTCTTTGACAGCAGGGCCTTCGCCTCCTTCCTTGCAGGTATCCCAGTTTACAGGCAAGAAGCCTTTACCTTTGGGGGGGGGGATTGGATCCCTTGGCCAACATCTCCTTGGTAAAATAATCCATTGCTGATATCAGAGCTCTCCTGTATTTATTTTGCTTAAGGCTAGCTTAAGGAGACTTTAGTTTCTATTTGGTCTGAATAGAGTATAATCCTTTTCACCAGTTCCTATGTCTATTAGTCAATTAAGAAGGCGTTTTACCAGTTTTATAAGATTACCTTATAACCAGTTGGATCCAATTTACAGTTAGAGAACAACCTCATCATCACATATTTCTCTCTCTGTTCTATTGGGGTGTGAGGTAAGCAAAGTCTCTTGTATTAAAACCTTGCAGCACCTAGAAGGTAAGTTTTGTTAGGACTCATTTAAATAGTTGTTACAAGTAGGATCCACCGAGAGTTTGATTCTGTAGCGACTCTGAGGCTTTTCTTTTCAGTGTTCAGATGGGCCAACCTTCTGCTGGCTTTTCCTGGTACATCCTACGACGCAAGCTGTATCTTTTCTTTTTCCAGCCGTTAAGTTGGTGACATTTTGATCTGTGGAACATGCAAATCTTTTCATGTAGTTGTTTTTAAGAATTTGAATTGCCAGAGTTTTTGAAAAAAGTTTCATACCTATCTGTATCCTTTTTTATTTTAGGTTTTTGTTTTTTTTGACCCATAAGTCTAAAAAAGGCAGTTATATTACACTACCTAACAGGCTGGAATCAAGGTGCAAAATGTTTCATCAAATTCACCCATGCTCTTTGGGTGATATTGGTTAACTTGGGCAACAATTTTTTTTGTTTTTATAATAAAGTATTAAAGAGAATGCTAGGTTAGTACAACAGAAAAATTATAGAGAACATTTGTATATAACCCAAAGTTGTTATACAAGATTTTAGTAAAACAAATGTGACAGCAATTTTATTTTCCCATTAACTCAGTGCATTACCTTTTTATCAGAACCTTTAACAAGTTGTTTAATATACACATATACTTTTATAAGTCCTAAAGCACCTGTAACCTGTGAGCGTCTGGGCAAATTGGAATCTAGTTGACTCACTCAACTAAATATGTATTGTAACACCTGTCCCTCTCCTCCCTCCCCCTTCTGATTCCCATTTCGCAGTTTTTCTATCAGTCTTCTGTTCATTGTTCTTTAATATGCAAACCCTCCACACGAATTTTTTTGGGTTCTTGGTGCCCCCTCCCATAGGGGATCCTCACCGTTTGTTTTTTGGCAGGCATGTGTCTTCACTTAAGCCGTCTATTCCTATGTCTCACTTTACCCTGCGTCAGATTTGTCTCTCGACTTGGTCTGAACCCCCTTTTCACAACCACTCATTGTGCCCCCCAGTTTGTGTTGTCACTCCACCTTGCCATGTCAGGGTTTTGTGTGATTTCTGAATAAACTTCAATAGCTTTGTATGCCGCGGAGGGCCAGCAAACACTTGTGGGTCCCCATGTTTTTTTTTGTGTATTTCTAATATATTCTTGAAGCGGCCCCGAAGGTGATAGATTTGTTACCACGTTGGTCATTATGTGCCCCAGAGAGTGAGTCGATGAGCGGCCAAATGGCAAGCTATTGTTGAACAGAGCTGCAATAATCTAGCTTTGCATATTTCTGCAGTAAAATGACTTGGGTATAGCAGGAGTGTATGTGGGCCAAATGGCAGCTCATTTCTAGGGTCACATGCTTTCATAGTGGCGTACAGTTTAATTCCCACCAGCATGGATGAGGTTCTTCTTTCCCCACAACCTCTCCAGCACTTGATCTATTTGTTTTCTTGATCCTGGCCAGTTTATTGGAGTGGAGATGATATTAAAGTGGTTATAATTGCATTTCCCTAATTAGTGATGTTGAACAGTTTTTAAGATGTTTCTCATCCATCTCTGATTCCTCCTCTGTGAAGTCTCTATTCAGTTCTTTGCTCGTCTTTTGAATGATTTCATTGTTTTCCTTTCTTCTTTGTTTTTTGAGTAGCCTGTATACTCTGGAAATTAATTCTTTTTCAGATGTATCTGCAAGAAGTTTCCTCTCACTCTGTGGGTTTTCTTTCACTTCCTATTGTTTTTTTGATGTACAGAAGCTTTTTTTTTAAATGAGGTCCCATTTGTCAATTGTCAATCTTATTTCTTATGCAGCTCTGTCTGATTTAGGAGTCTTTTCTACTCCTTAGTCTTGGAGTCTGATGCCACAGTTTTCTTCTATCCTCCTAGGCATTTGGGGTTTCACGTTGACGGCTTTGATGCATCGGATTGACTTTTGTACAGCAGCAAAGAGGTAGGGATTTAATTTTATTCTTCTTACAAGTGGTGATCCAGTTTTGCAACACCACTTACTGAAGATGCTGTCTTTCCTCCATTGTGTCTTCTTGGTCCCCTTGTCAAAAATGAGTTGGCTGAAATGAAAATGTATGAGTCAGTTTGGATCTTCAATTTTATTCACTTGTCAACTGGTCTGTTTTTGCCAGTACCAAGGCGTTTTAGACTTTAGCCCTTTAGTATAGTTTGATGTCTGATATAGCGATCCCACCTGTATTAATCTTTTTTTCAGGGTTGTTTTGGCTATTCGGGGTCTTTGTTTTTCCAAATGAAATTGAGGATTTTTTTTCCAAGCCTGTGAAGAAGCTCTTGGAGGATTTTGTGGGATTGCATTAAATCTGTTCAGAGTTTGGTCTAGTGTGCTGGATAGTTTAGTGCTAACTTGAACACCCTGGGGGTTGAGGGAGCCTCAGTTGGGGAATTGGCTCCATTGGATTGGCCTGTGGCCACATCTGTGGAGTATTGTCTTGTGGTGAGCAGGTGTAGAGGCCCAGCCCACAAGAGTGGTGCACCCTGGGCAGGTTGTTGTGTACTGTATAAGAAGGCAGGTGGGCATGAGCCAGGGAAGCAAGCCAGTGAACAGCATCTTCTATGACCTGTGCTTCAGCTCCTCGCTCCAGGTTCCTGCCCTGAGTTCCTGTCTTGGCGTCCCTGAGTGATTGAACTGTGACCGGAGATGTAAGCTGAATAAACCCTTTCCTCCCACGTTGGTGTTGGTCAGAGTGTTTTGTCACAGCAAGTGAAGACAAACTAGAACAGGTAGGATGGACACTTTTACTTATTTATTTTCCCAATACAATAGCATGGGAGGTTTGTCCATCTTCGATGTCTTCCTCCAATTTCCTTCTTAGGTTTTAATTTCTGTTGTAGAGATCCTTGTTGTCTTTGGTTAGGTTTGTTTCCTAGTTTTTTTTATTTGAGGTATTGTGATTGGGAAGGTCTCTTTGTCGTCCTTCTTCATTTGCTTGTTGGTCGTGTAAGAAAAGAAGGTACCGATTTTTCTATATTTATTTTGTATCCTGCCACTTTACTGAAGCACGTAATTGTTTCTAGAAGTCTTCTTGCTGGAGTTGTTAGCATCTCTTAGGTTAGAAAATTATTATTAATCAACAAAAGGGATAGCTTTGATTTTCTCTTTTTCAATTAAAACTCTTTTAATTCCTTTTCTTTCCTTATTGCCCTGGCAAGGTTTCAGCACTATTTGAAAGGAGTGATGACGGGGGCCGTTGCGCGAGTTTCCACCTTTAAGGGGAATGCTTCTGCCATTTCCCCATTTAGGATGATTTGGCTGTGGGTTTCTTATATGGCTTTGATTACATTGAGAATGTGCTCTCCAGTCCAATTCCCTCTAGGACTTTAACATGAAGGGATGCTGATTTGTCAAAGGCTCTTCTCCACGTGAATTGAAGATGATGGTGTGTTGTTTTTGTCTTTCAGTCCATTTATATGTTTTATGATATTTATTGATTTTCATATGGTGAACCATCCTTGCATCTCTGGTAGGATCCAACTTGGTCATGAGGATGATCTTCTTGACGTGGGTTTGTATGCAATTTGCCAGTACCTTTTAGAATTTGGCATCTGTTGTTCATTAGGAGATGGGTCTATAGATCTCCTTTTGGTTGTATCTTTCTGGTGTTGGGATCGAGGTATGTGGTACACTGGAAGGATTCTGAAAATCCCTCCGTTTGTATCCTTAAAAAACAATTTGAGTAGTAATGGTTGTAGTCTTTTTGAAATATTTTATGATTCTGCCATGAACGTATCTGGGCCTGGGCATTATTTAGTTGGGAGGCTAGTTATTCACATCTTCAATTTCTTCATGTATTATTGGTCTATTTAAGCTGTCATATCTCTTGGTTGAGCTTTTTGATTCCAGGATTTCAGATATTAATCCATTTCTTCTAGGTTTTCAAACTAGTAGAGTTAGGTTTTTGAAGATTCCCATATGACTGTTGGATCTTTTCTTTCTGTTGTTTTATTTCCCCTTTCATACAGATTCTATGATTTGGAGTTTTCTTCTTCTTTTGGTTAACTAGCTAGAGTTCTTTCTATCTTGTTTATTCTCTCAAAGAACCAACTTTTGGATTCATTGATTTTTTTTTGTATGGTTTTTCTTTGTTTCTCATTCATCTGATTTCCTCTGATTTTTTATTTTTCTTGTCTGCTGGTTTAGGGTTCATTTGTTATTGTCTTCAAGTATTTTTAGCTTCAGTGTAGATACATCACTGTGCTCTTTCTTTTTTTTAATGTAGGCACTTAGACTATAAACTTCCCTCTTAGGACTGCTTTGAAAGTGTCCCATATGTTTGCTGTGTTGTAGTCATTGTCATTCAGTTCCAGGAATGTTTTATTTCTTCTTTATTTCTTCCTTGACCCACTCATTATTAAGAGGTGTTCTTGTCTCATGTTTCTTGTAGGTTTTAGGGTTTATCCTGTTGTTGTATTGAGTTTTATTGCATGTGGTCTGAAAGATGATGAATTTTCAATCTTTTGTATTTGTTGAGTTTTTTTTTTCCTGTGTCCCAGTATGGTCTATTTTGGAGAAGTTCCCATGAGGTGTCTGAGTAGAAGTGTATTCTCTGGTGTTGGGTGAAATATTCGCTAGATATCTGTGAGGTCCATTTGTGTGTATTGTATTTTTAGTTCAGATATCTCTCTGTTTATTCTTTGTCCTGTTGATCTGTCTAGGGGACTTAATGGGGTATTGAGTCCCTAGTCTTAGTGTGCTGGGGTTAATCTGTCTGAGATCTGAAGGATTGTCTTTATAAGTTGGTGCACCAGCATTTGGTGCATATATTTCATGATTGTGAGATCTTCATCGTCCATTGTTCCTTTAATAAAGATGTAATGGCCCTCTTTGTCTCTTTTGATTTCTTTTGCTTTGAAGTCTATTTTGTCTGATATTAGAATAGCAACACCCTCTTTCTTTTTGGTACCATTTGCTTGGAATATTTCTTCCATCCCTTCACGTTAAGTTGTGCCTATCCTTGAAATTGGGATGGGTTATTAGTAAACGCATATAGATGGTTTTTTCCTAATCCATTACTCCCATCTCATGCCTGTGATTGGGGGTTTAGCCCATTATTATTTAAGGTTATAATTGAAAGATTGGTTGCTTCCTTTCATTTATTACCCATTGGACTCTTCTAGCCTCTGATTATACTCCTCTTTGGTTATGTTTTTATTAGTTTTTCATAGGTATTTGTGGGATTGTTGCTCCTCTCTTCTGCCTTTGAATTGCTTCAAATATACTTGAAGAGTTGGTTTTTTTCAGACATGTATTCTATCATTCTTTTATGTCATGGAAGATTTTTTCTCTCTTCAACTATCAATAGACTATTTTGCTCTGTAAAGTATTCTGGTTGGCATCAATGCTTTAACACTGGGATGCCTTGTTCATGTTCTCTTATTTCATGTTTTGCACCGAGACAGTCTTTAATTCTGATGGGTTTCCCTTTGTGTGTGACTTGTTTTCTTTTGTAGCCTTCAGAATTTTGTTTTTGTTGGGGCATCTAGTTTTTAACTATGATATGATGTTGGGGGTTTTTTCTGATCTTGTCTATTTGGAGTCCTATGTGCTTCTTGTATTTGTATGGTTGTTTGTATTTTTAGTTTGGGGAAATTCTTCATCTCTTTTTGTGAAGATCTCAATCAATACTATTCTCTTGAGATTCATTCTCTTCCTCTATTCTTATGATGCAGAGGTTCGATTTTTTGTCCCAATTCCTGGTTGGTTCCACTTTTGTGTATTTTTTAATTTTTCATAATCTTTATTTGAGCTTTTTAGTTGCTCTGTGTGTATCTTCCAGATCTGATATTCTTTGTTCTGCTTCCTTATTCTACTTCTGAGGCTTTTTCCTTTCCTTTCTTCTTGATTGGATGAGTGTTTCTATTCCTTTTTCGTTTCAACCTGTGTTTTCTTTGTATTTCCATTTCCTTTTGGAGCTTCTCAATCTCTTCTTGGTGCTCCTTACTTCGTTGGTTGCCTTCCTTTTCAGTGTTTCTATTCCTTTCATAGTGTTTTTTTTCTCTTAGTTTTCTGGAGTTTGTCAATCTGTTCTTTGTTCTTTCCAAGTTTGTCATTGTATCCCTCTAGTTCTTTTTGAGTTTTTCATTCTCTCTCTTTAGTTCTCTGAATTCTTTATTTTCTTTAATTTTTTCTGCATAGGTATGCAACTTAGCTCCAAGATCTGTTCCTTGAGTCACCTC
Organism: Rhizomys pruinosus; assembly: GCA_009823505.1. Classification (NCBI taxonomy): domain Eukaryota; kingdom Metazoa; phylum Chordata; class Mammalia; order Rodentia; family Spalacidae; genus Rhizomys; species Rhizomys pruinosus. Next base: position 2,058,750 of record VZQC01004974.1, read on the forward strand.
CAAGGGGATCCCATTTGCTGGAGCCAAAGCTTGTCAGGCATAACATGCTCACAGAAATTACTAACATTATCTCAGGAGTTTAGGAGCTGCTTACTTACCTCAGGAATTTACAAGCCAGCTTACATACCTCAGGAGTTTATGAGTGCACCTTGCTTATCTTAGAAATTTACTGCCATACCAACCCAGGCAAAATTAGTAAAATAAAGAATTCCAGTTATAGTCATACATGGTAGAAAACATTGCTTTAATAAAGGTGTGGTGTGCTCCTTCTTTAGAAAAATTGGTAAAGAAAAAAAACCAAAAAAAAAGACCGTCCCTTTCTAAAAACCCTTACAAGGTAAAATGGAAGGGAAGACATTGCACTGATGATATCATAGTCAGTTACAAGTAGCAAAAGTGTTTTTCCACTTAATAAAAGGCTCAGTCTCCTGAGTGAGGAGTTGTACCAGATAAAATTAGGAAAATAAAATCTTAGTTAAGTTTCATGTTAAAAAGCAATACTTGGTCAGAGGCAAATGGCGGGCTTCTCCTTTAAGAAAAACAGAACTAATTAAGAGGACTTTTCCCAGGCCATAGTTAAAGATAACAAGCGAATGGATAGATCAGGCACCAGGAAGAATGGGAAAGAACCAAACTAAGCTTCAAAGGGAGACAATGTCTCACAAACAAACCACATGTCTATGGTTTAAACTCTGTTTGTTCCCGGAGATGTTGCTAATCTTGACAAAGTGCCATGTGTAAATACTTCTGGTTAGTGTTTCTGGTTAGTGCTTCTGGTTAATATGTAAAACTTAAACTCTTTAGTAAAAGGCTTATTGTTACTGAAGATGTGCTGATCTTGATCTGCTTTTCCTGACATGTACTGTATAATCAGTTTGCCTGATCTCAGTAAAATATACCAGATTCAAGACCACTCTGGTGTCATGTCTGTCTAATATTCACTGAACCTGTGCCCTCTTTCCAAGACCCTGCTTCATGCAGATTGAGTGAGCCCCCCGCTGGGATGGTCTGTGGCACACATTGTAGCTATCCTCCTACAGGTTTGGTAGAGTCTGGTGCAGGATTATCCTGTGCCTTCCCTATGTTGTCCCTTTGTCATGACCCTGGCATGGGGTTTCCCTTTGTGTTCAAATCACAAATGTCTTTCACTATGTTAGCAGATTAGTTGCTTGCCTCCTTCTGATACTTTTTTTTTCTTCTCCTCCTTTTTGTTATGGAGTATTGGACTTGTCTAAGTTTCAGGCTTTCATTCGTTCTATATATGGGATATGCGAAGGCCTAAGTCACTCTTCTCTTTCCTTCTATGGTTCTCCAAAAACATTCCACTGGATACTCTCTCACCAATCCCGTATGGGTGTGGGGGGGTGGGGATATCCCTGAAGTAGCCATGCTCTGGTACCTGCCTGAGCTACTTCCTGGTTCCTAGTGCCTCAGGAGCTCGGCCTGCAAAGCCACAGAGGCACCAAAGCCAACCCGACCTGCTGGTCACTGGCCTACACTAGAAATGGGGGCTTATGTTGTCAGTTTTTTTTTTTTTGTCTTTTCGCTTATTGTTGATTTTTTAAGAGTGGTAGAATTACTGAACTTGTTCATACTATAGAAAATTTAACAAATTAGCATCATTCTAACAGTTTTATTGTAATAATTAATATATCATGATTACAGATTCTATCTCTTCCTAAGAAATTCTGCACTTAGTTTCAATAGGAATACTCAGAATAAGAGACTGTTATGTAAGTACTGCTTAGAAAAAATAGCCAATGAAGAAATTACCTGTGGGAATCATTTACTGCTGATTCTTTGGGGGATTTTAAGTGTGAAGTAAAGTAGGTATTCAGGAAGGTCTCTGATTTTAGTTAAAATTCAAACCAGACGATCTATGTGCTAAAATTTCTTGTAAATATCCCTCATAGGCCCACTGCAGGGCAATAATTTTCCACAAATAACATTGCTGCTGAGGAGACTAATACCACATGACTGAAATCCATTGTTCATTCGACTATTTTTTTTAATATTGAAGAAAGTTATTTGGCTTACATTTCCTAATTTACTTTATTTTTTAGCCTCAAAATATCATCAGAGAGAGAGAGAGAGTGAGAGAGAGAGAAAGACTACTTTCTTTCTGAGTATCAAAGTAAAGTAGCATTACTGCATTACTGAATCAGAATCACTTGAGACTAGGCTCTGCAATTCTGCAATTTGCATTTTAAATACGACTTTCAATTGATTCTTACATGTATTAATATTTGAGAATCTCTGGTTAAAGAGAATATCCAGGAACATCTTTCAGCCAATTTTTTGGTAGGTCCAGAGAGGGGGTTTAATTTAAGTAGGCAGCTGTAATTTGCAGAATGCATTTGAGTTAAAAGAGACTGATAATTGATTTTGTACTTACAGTTCTTTAAGCACTTGCATAATCAAAGACCAAATAATTGAATGAGAAACAATGTGGTGTCTTCCCATGATACTCCAAAGCCTTGAGGTAAGAAGGTAGCTCAGGGTAATAATTTTTTTTTTAATTTTTATTTTTAATTCTCCCGTGCATCATTTCTTAAACTTTCCAGTAAGCAGAAGGAAGATCTCAATATAGAAATGGAAACCTGTGCTAGCTCAGTAAATAGTCATCAGTGAGTCTTCTTTCCAGATAATGCACTATGGGAGAAACAGGAAGTAAAAGTCTATTGCTTATAAAGTCGTTTGGTGAAAATATTGCTTGTTAAATTTATAACAAACTTTTGTAGCACTGGCAGTTGTTTCACACAATCACACAATGTGTGACTAAACTGTCTTCTTCAGTTATTTCATAAGAAGTCCTTTCCAAAATATCATGTCTACTTAGCCATGACAAGTTTTAACCACTCCTATATAATATTTGTGGTGGGGGGGTGTTTGTCTCCTTTACATGAAATCTCCTTTATTTCAATTTTAGGAAATACTTTGACAATAATATAGAGGTATGTACACAATATAAAAAAAAAAAAAACAGTAAAAATTCCAGAGGGATTCGAAGAGAAAATTAATTTCCTACAATACTTCCCTATCTCCTGCTCACAAAAAAAAAATAGCTAATGTGGACAATATTAGTTATCTTTCTTTGGAATGCATATCTATTTTGGACTAATATGATTTTTCTTTATTTTAAAGCTAGGCAATTGATGATTTTCTGTTCCTTCACGACTTTATTCTACTATCATATTCAGTCTGTTTCTGCTCACCCAATTCCCTATAAATACATTTACTATAACTTAAGATTCCATAAATTATTTATTAAATAAAAACCTGAAGAACACAATAACTCTTCAATAAAGAGGTTTACTTAGCTACTATGGATGATGCCTATGAAAAAGAACTAGGTCCTGGGACAAGCTACTAGAACCACTAGGTATGGTTTTGTATATAAATTAGACATTATCCATGGAGGAGTGATAAGAAATTTTGTAATGGATTTTGAAATACTGTATTGTATTTTGGTTATAAAGTGGGGAGTTTGCATAAGATGCAGCTGAAAAGTTTTGGGGAAAGACATCTTGGCTTAAGGAGAAGTTATTGCTAATTTCCACAGTGGGTCATGCAGAAAGCACACACAGGAAAGTAGAGTACATGGACACATGATAGGGTGTAAAATTCAAATACAAACTGGCACTTTATTCAAATGCTAAAGGTCATTAAATAGGCAGCATGACATCACCTCCCAGGGACCAATCCCAGACCTTTGTATCATTGCATCCTATTTTGTGAGTATATCCAGAGAGGTCCTGTGACTCTCACTTGTGCCTCTGGGAGGTGCTGCCTGGAAATGTTAGCTCATGTTCACACCTAAGCTCAAGCCAGATACACCTACAGGTCTCCTACTATCCAACCTAGAAATCTTAGGTAAACCCTTTAGGTAGATCAACCCTCATCTGTTTCAAGAGTGCTGAGAATAAGGATGTACTACACCATGCTCATCAGGAATTATTACTTCATAATTATGGTGATGTATCTCCATCCTTCAGCCTATTGGAAGGCTTCTTCCTCAGGTTGCCCCATAGACATTCTGCAGCTCATGACCTTTGTTCTTGACATGGGGTTTTGTCAAGAAGCCACCTTTTTTTTTTGCTCTTTGCCTCTAATTCCGTAACTTATTCAGCTTCTATCAGTGTTATCATTTTGGTTAATATAGCTTCTCTTTCCTTTTTGAAAATGGAACATGTTTTGAGTTATTTGTGTTAGTGAACTGTCTTCATTTGACTCGCTTTATATGGATTGAATACATATAATACTGCGAATCATTTTGCAATGAATATTGCAATCATTGCTCTAGATTCTCTTTCAACTCTTACTATTAAGATGGATTCTCCTGGATCAGAAATTCCTTCCCTTCCCAAACACTGTTTCTTTAACTTATCTTCTCTGGAAAATAATATTTTAATCTTATGCAGATTAGTATTATGCAGGATAAAATCAGTTATCAAATTGAAGAGAATATGATAGGAAAATTGGCACTTGTAATGTTTGCTAAGTTCTTCAGCTACAGAAAAGTTCATCTTTAATTAACCAGAGGCAGGGGTTCAGTTATCTGTTTTATTGTTTCCTTTTTTTTAAAAATAGTTTGAGGACAAACCATAGCCTTAGCTGACCGCGACATGTTTCTTTTTCTTCACTAAGAAGTGATTCTATGTTTCCCTTAATTATAAATGCATTTGTTACATATTTTATAGGATATGCATTTCACCAACCCCTGAAAACCAAACATGCTGAATTTTGAAATTTATTTTTATGCAAAGAATTTTAAGTAATGCAGATCTGAAACCCCCTGAAAGTGTAACCTTAGTAGGGTTCCATGACAAAAACGTAAGTTCTTACTTGGCTTCATACTGCCTTCAGTTATTACTAATCCGTTTTGAACTTCTGTAATTAGTATTTTTATCTTCATTATTTTCATCTTTCTCATGCTCTGTGTATGTGTGTGCATATATACACAGACCATGAACAGTCATACCCATATTGAGATACAATTTATCTATAATTGAAATTTCAGTCTTTCTCTTTCTTTCTTTCTTCCTTTCTTTCTTTCCTCCTTTCTCTCTCTCTTTCTTTCTTTCTTTCTTNATAACTTATTGCTAGATTGCCATGTTTCTGTGGAGGAAAGGGAATTTATATTTCTCTGGCAAAGTGTACACTCTAATCCCTCAATTACTGATTTTAAGAAGGGCCAGACTGAATCTTCCCCATGAAGATATTAGGGGAAATAACCAATGAATGCTTGATTCAGCACTATCTTCTCTCTTTCCAGAGTGGTCCCAAAATAACCATTTATATCTATCATCTTCACAGACTCGCTGTTGTACTGATTTAAAAAATTTATTTATATTTTTTAATCACATTTAAAAATGTAAAGTAAAGACAAAGTACTGGTGTTTCATTGATTCCTCCATGAGAATCCCTAACATTGGCTTCTGGAATCCCATCCATTTAAATAAGACCTCATGCTGGTGTGATAAGAAATATTTCGTTATATTAGGAAAGTGGAAAAAAAAATAACAGAATCGAGCAGATTGGCTAAATCAGGTGCATTCACAATTAGCACCAGTTTATCCGAATGCCTGCAATAGTAATATAATCACCAGTATTTCTCCCAAGTTATTATACCACAACATTATAGTGATCGACACAAAAATAAGGTATTTATAGACAAAAAGTTAGAACCAATCTTACTTATGCTCCAAAATATATTCCAGTGGACAATATTGTTACTACGTTTAAACCTATGGTGGCCTTGAAGAAAACCTGAAGAAAAAAGGCCTACTTAAATGAGAAGTACATTTTTCAAATTTTTCTTGCCTTTGCTTTCATTTTTATTAAGGCAGAATATGTGCAGATTATCGTTTTGCAGATATTGTTTAGAGTTAGAGTATTATCTCACTTTTCAGTTTTTGAAAGTCATATTTTAACACATTTCAACATCTATAAAAGTATTAGCGGATTTTTGTATTCTACAAAAGCCCAAGGAGTCATTAAGACATATAAAACTCTAAAATTACTGTTTTTATTTATTTTGATTTTAATATGTATGAGTGCCTGTGTCTTCATGTACGTAAATGCAACCTTTGTTCATGCAGCTGACCTAGAAAGTCAATAAGAGTTGCCATGTCGTGATACCCATGGAACTGAAGTTACAGATGGTTTAGTTAATCCACCATGTGGGTAGCGTGCACGATTGAACCCTGTCGCTCTGAAAAAGTGGGTAGCCAGTGCTCTTAATCAACGGGAACCAACTTCCTCCACTTTCTAAATTGCGTTTTATTGATAGTATAGTTCAGACCTGTTCAGAGAAGTTTCTTTTGTGGTTGTTACCTCCAGAAACTCTACGAGTGGTCCAAGCACGAGATTAAGTTTCAGTTGTAATGTTTGGACACAAATATAGTATCTGCGTCACATCCTGACCACAAGCCTCAGAGTAAACTGCAGAAGAGGAGGGAAGACAGATTGTAAGAGCAGAGATTGGGGAAGATGATGAGCAAAGCCACTGTCCTTCTGAAGAGGGCATGTCACTCCAGGCCATGAACTCAGAGTTGTGCTGTGGATGTCTGAAACAGACCTGCGACCATGTCATAGTGCAGACAACCTCCACGCACAGAGGGAAACAGGTTTCATGATCTCCCCACACCGCATTACTGTGGAGCTATGGACACTGATAGTGCTTTTCTTGGGTAGGGGGAGTAAATTCAATTAATAAAACAGTGCAGGCATTCTGGTAGTGTTGTACCACACTCCAGGTATCATTTCCCCATAGTCAGAAAGTGTAATAGACACACCCAAGACTGAAGTGTATGGATTATTTAACTTCAAAAAAGAAAAAGTGCATGAAAATTGTTAGAGGATATGAATCTTAGCAGATCCAGGAGTGAGTTAAGCGGGAAGATTTATGGCATGAATATGCGTTAGATATCGTAAAATTCTCAAATAATTGTAAAATATTTTATTTAAAATATAAATTTTAAAGTCCAAATGATTCACTCCACATATTTCCAACCATTTACAGCTTAAAAAATTCTCATCACTCCTCAGCTAAATTTTTGTTGTGAATATTATTTTATTCAGATAATTTGACATTGGTTTTTAAGTGCACATGGATATGTTCAATACTATTAACTCATCAAGTATTATAGAAGAAACAACTTCTTCTACTTTCTTGTACTCTTCTATTAATATCCTATCATGGGAAGCAGTTCGCTCAGCAATTCAAGCGAATGTGCTGCTCTTCCAGGAGGAATGGATCTCAAATTTCTCCACGACCTATTAATGACACTGGTAGCTGCACGAATTATCCTAATAACTCACCAGTTCCAAGCCCAGAGATGATTTGGACCACCACAATCATAGACCTCTTTAGGGCATGGCAACACATGTGCACCATTACATACGTGTCCTAGTAAAAACACGTCATATATTGAGTCAATATCTTAAAAAAAGATAATATTACCTTATTTTCTTCGATGTAAAATAGTCTTGAAACTTTCCTTCTTATATCCCTTTCCATTAATGAATTTTAAACCTTGACTTCTTGTTAAGTTTGTGTTGTGTGTGGTGTGTGTTTGTTTTTTTTGTTTTGTTTTGGTTTTGTTTTTTGAAAGACAGGATTTTTTTTAGACCCAGGCTGGTCCTGGAATTTGTGATGTAGACCAGGCTGGCTATGAACTCACAAAGATCTCCCTGCCCTGTGGCCTCACCAAGTGCTTAGGATTATAAGGCCAGGCACCCACCACCACCCGGGCCATTTCTTTTTTCCAAAAGACAGTGTCCTCTCTAGAACCCTCAAACTAGCACTAGAACTACACATGGAAAAAACCTACAGAAAATTATGTTTCCCAGCAAACACACCCTTCCTACCGAAGTAGTACTCCACAATTTAGAAACCATCTTGAACTAGCACCATGGATGTTAGAATTTCAAATGCAGCAACCAACATGAATCAAAAAGAACTTAAAAAAAACACAAAAAACACACACAACAGCAATCAAAACAAAAAACGACAAGTCAACTCAGTGAACTCAAAAGAAGACCACACATACCTTGTGATCAAAGCCTCAGGACCCAAAATAAAAAATTATTTCAATGAATGAAATTAATTTAAGACAACGGCAGATTGAAAGGTGAATTCCAGCAAAGACAGATGGATAATATTAGCACAAATCTCCAAGCCCAAAATGAAGATGGATATTAAAACTCAATAAGGCATGTGAAACAACAGAAAATGCCTGACAAATAGAATGAATCAAACAGAAGCAGAATATCAAGATCGGATGACAAAGTTATGAACTAGACTCCTCAAGCAAAAACTGTGAAATAAAATTAAAAACAAGGGAAATAGGGTTAACACCATGAACAAGAACAATCCTAAACATCATAGGCATCACAGGAAAGAGAGAAATTGAGACCCACATGGTATTGAACCAAGATCTTCAAAGGATTATAGAAGAAAACATCTCCTCAATTTTGATCCATCTTTCTGTCTGTTGCCTCTAAACCGGATTTTCGTCAAGCACTAGAGTGTAAGCTTAATGAAAGTGATGAAGAAGCACAGGATAATCTCAAGTCTTTAAAGATCAAATTTTTAAGTTGTTTCAGAATTAGCTGTACTATGGCATGACTCAAAACATTTCAACTAATTCAGTTTCTTGCCGGATTTCACACTTCTACCATGTTTCTCATCTGCAAAATAACCAGTTCTAGGCAGCAGGCAAAATTAGTCAGAAATGAGCCAGGCCACAGGACGTTTGACCACATTTTAGCCCATTGTATCAGTTATCCTAGCATGCATTTCCTGGGCTGATTTTATCCATCTTGTCCACTAGCTTTCTGGAGCCTCAGGGAGGTCATTCAACCTACTCTACTATTAATTCTTGATGCCTATCTCTAGGTAATATGCTTGCATCCTGACACATGCATAGAATGCTTCTCTCTCATCTGAACTTGTGACTAAGAAAGCAGGAAGAGTGCCATGATGCACTGAAAGTCGATAATGCAGTGCACAATGAATCCCTGGTCCCATCAAGGAAGTGATTTTATTGTTCTCAGGAAGAAGTTAGAAAATTAAAATTCAATAGAAATGACCAAAGAACGATATTAATAATTACCTTAATTTGTAAAACATATTTAAATCAGGCCCAGTCTTTTGATTTACATTTATTTAATGGTTTTTTCATTTCTCAGATGTTCAATTTTAACATACATTAAGGAGCACAAATCTAATTTACATTCTGGCATCAACCATATATCACTCAAGATTTTTACTCTTGTCTTTCATTGGATTTATTTACTTCAATTGCATATAATTTCCCAAAGCTCCCTAAATGACTGATGTGATGCCTCCAATTATGTGTAATTGAAAGCTGCTTTATAGAAGTAAATGTACTGAGTTTAAGTATTAAATTGGGAAGGAATTAATGAGCATATTTTAGTTTCTAAATTACAGCACCTTCCAGATTAAGTGCTGATGCTATTGTATTCATATGACAGTTAGTGTCACTTCCTCAATGGCGCACCTGTTTGCTTGGCACCAGTAATGGTTAAATAAGTCTCAGTTTACTATCTTCTTGTTACTCCACAGCTCTAGGTTATTAATTAATAATTACAACAATTCTTAGCTACTAAATGATGTTCTCCATTTTAGAGATCGCGGAAAGTAAGACTAGCATGACTGAGTTTTGTACAAATTCAAAGAGGCTCCAGGCCTAGTGAGAATAAACCTATAGGCATTAATATAACAAATCCCAAGTCTCTCCACATAATCATTCGTAGACTAAAACTTCCTTACATATGTTTGATTTATAAAAATAGATTTGTATTTTCTTAATGTGACAGATTATGTTTCTTTAACAATAATGTGGGTGAAATATAAGTAACACAGATATTTAAATACTGGTCTGCATTTTGATTTTCATTAGTGGTGATTTCATGGTCTACAAATAAGCAGACAATATCGTGGCATTAAAATGGAAAGATTGATGAATCAAAAAATATGACACAGAACATACAACATTACAAGTTTGTTTCCAAAAGGATACAATGTTAACCTATAGCGTTCACATATGACACGACTGGTGCAATCTTAGCCTGTTCCTGTAGGCTTCACCAGACCATATACTTAAACCTTCATACCAATATGGCTGAGTGACCTGAGGGATAACTTTTTTCCTAATGCCCTGCAGAGATTCTACGAAGTCCTAGGGGATTATATGATGGGTGCACTCCTTCTTGAAAAGTACTGCAGAGTGGGTCACCGTTTTCCTGTTCAGGGAGGTCTTTGGAGAGCCACTAAGGGGACTTAGCTAATGTGAGCAGTCTTAAGGAGGAAAGTAACTTTCATGCTTCAAGAAACAGAAACCTGGTCTAGCAATACATTGATTATGTCCTCAGAGTGGAGTTAGGAACAGTCCCTTGGTGATGAGCTGAAAGAGCACAGGAAACATGCAAAACCACAAAAAAAAATAAAAAAAGAAAAAACTCAAAACAACGCTGAAGAGACCGAGACGCAGATCCATCAACTGAACCTCGAACCACACATAAACCTTGTTTTTCAATCTCCGGCTTAAACTTGTGCGGCCCTTAAGCATCCAAAGGAAAGTACAACCAGTAATAAATAATAAGACCAGAGAAACTATGTCAATGCAGACATAAACTTGAGATCTTTAGTAAAAAGACAAAAAAAAAATAGAGATCACTTGCTGTTTGGCCTGTCTTCGAAATTCTTACAGAGCAGGATAGCATTCTCTGTGCTTGCCACTGCTTTGGCACTCCATCAAGGACATGAGCATACAGAATTTTTTGTACTTTTACTTTCAATGCTAGACTGAGGACCTGCTGAGATACCCAGCTTGTGAACTAAAGCAGCATAATAGGAGATTCAGCCTCGCTCAGAACATCACTGCCCATTGTTGGACTACCTCAGCTATATCATCGAGGCCAGTTCAGGGGCGATCAAGACAGGACACACTGCTTACTGGACCTCATTTTGGGGACTATGGGAGGGAAAACCGCAACGTGGAGCTCAAGTGCAGGACTAAATGGTTGTTTGGGTTGCCAAGGAGGAAGACTTTGCAGCACTTCCTTAAGAAAAACGTGACATCTTTTAGGATAAAAAGAGTCTCCAATTCAAGTGGATATTGTATGTATGTAATTATTATGTATGTATATATTTATTGTATATTATATAAATATGTATAATATCTGGAAGCAATAAAGACAGGAGAGAAAATACAACAAAAGAACTGGAAAATATTCTGGAAAGACTCTGAAAAAATGCAGGGCATGTATGCAGAGTACAGAGACTTGGGGAGGTGGGGAGCATGGTAAGGGAGGAAGTGACTGTAGATTCTATTGAGAAATGACGTAAGACCTTATGGAAAAAAGTTTAATAACAATAAAAAATTTTGTGAAAAAAAGTAAGAAAATGACATTTTACCTATAATATTTCCCAAAAAGAAAGAAATCATAAAGCCATCAGACTCCATTGATATCTCAAATGTGGTAAAACAGACAGTCGAGTAAAGTCCAAAAAAATCACAAAACAAGCACAAATACTCATAAATAAGGACTAATGTTTTGTATGGAGGATGTTGGGTCTAGGGATTGGGGCTGATTAGAGACATGGAGGCTGATAATAAGCCCCTTGCACTATGCCAATATTTAACATTGTAAAAGCGGGGCTGGAGAGATGGCCTAGCGGTAAAGGATCGGCCGACCGCGTCTTGCGAGGACCCGGGTTGCGTCCCCACACCCACATGGCGGCCAAACCGTCCTGAAAACTCCAATTCCAGGAGAAACTCCAGTTCCAGGGGAGTCCAACGCCTCTTCTGACCTCCGCGGCATTGCATGGACACGGTGCACAAACTTGCATGCAGACAGTACATTCATACACATACAGAAATAAATAAAATTAAAAAAAAAAAGTTTAAAAAAATGTAAGAACACAAATTTAAATAAAAGTTATAAAAAAGCATATAAAGTTTCTTATAATACATGATTTGAATTAAGTGCTGGATGCTTTTAGTGTCAACTTGACACACCTGGGTTGAGGGAGCCTCAGTTAGGAAATTGCCTCATATGGACTGGCCTGTGGCCATGTCGGTGAGGTAATACTCTTGATTGTTGAGTGATGTGTGTGGGGGGATCCAACCCACTTTGTGCAGTGCCATCCCTGGCAGGTGTAACTGAACCTGGCCAGTCATTAGTGTTCCTCCTGACCTGTGCTTTAGCTCCGCCTTCCAGGCTCCTGCCCTGAGTACCTACCTTGAGCTTCCTAAGGGATGAACTGTGAACCCCAGAATTCAAGCCAAATAAAACCTTTCTCCCAATTGGTATTGACCAGATGTTGTTTGTCACAGAATTAGAAAGCAAATAAGATCAGACTAAATTTTTAAAGATCAAATTACTAAAATAATTGTCTATCTTATAGTATTTTACACAAATTATTTTTTTAACAAAATCAGCTTTCTTTTTAGAGTACAGATGGTAACTTCAAGTTCTTACTATAACAGAAAAGGGTTTTTCCCTAACCATAATCTGGAAAGTTCTGAACACAAGGAGAAGAGAAAAAAATAGGGCAGACAGACATATGTCTATATTGAACATTATCATGACAACTGATTCATCTTAGGTAAAGATGTAGTTCCATATACAAAACAGGCCCTTCGATGTCCCAGTCAACTCTCATGAAGAACCATTTCCAACAGATGGATTTCAGAAACTCTCCCAAATCATGGCAGAAATTGTGCCATAACTCACACACATGGGAATATTGTGTCATTACATCCTTGTGAATAAACATCATGCAACCCTTATGTACTTTGAAGTGTAGAAAAATAGTCTCAGAAAGAGTAGTATAAATGCTAGAATAAAATTATTGTGATGTAAAATATAATATAGGCACATTGCTTCCCATATATAGTTTGGAGGCCACCATGGAGTCACATTAATATCCCATTTTTGATGTGGAGAAATATTTTTATATATTTGTTAGATATCAGCTGAAATGTTCACGGTAATTACTGGGAAACGCTTTTTGAACATTGTGACTTGTTTGAGGCTCAGTGGACATAAAGGATTTTCTACTTTCTAGGGATGTTTTTGTACATAGCCACAACTGAGTTCATTAATTTTTTTTCTTTTCTGGGATTTACTAGTATAATTTCAGCTTTCTTGCTTCTTCACTTTCTACATACTTTAAACATTACTATTTACCCTCCTAATGATTCAAATCTTTCAGGGTTGTAGAGTTGAATATTCATTCCTTATTTCAGTGACTGTAATTAAAAGCTCAGTAGAAATGTGTTTTCTTCTGCCCATTATTCTTATGACATAGCAAGCTGATTTGATATCAATGACTGACACTAGCATGTAAATAAGCATCAAACATAAAACCTTTATATTTTTTAAACTTTGTTCTAGAAATATTTCAACCTTTGTTTACTATGTCCATTGCCACTCTTGTACTCTATGAGGTAGCTAAAGGGTTCCTAGGGAACTAGCCATTGGTATCATTTTGTATACCACAATCTGGAAGTTTCAAAGACGAAAGAAGAAAGATGGTAATAACAATACATATATATCCTATAAATGAATATAAATTGATAAAATAAAATATTGGACCAAGTATAATCATATATACCTCACTATTACGATAAAAATATTCTTAGCAATAATGTAGACAGTATATGTGTAGTATATGTATAACAATATAGACTAGAATAATGAGTATCTAGGCCCCAACTATTATAGGGCTTTTATCATTATCATGTATTTAATAACTTTTTTAATCGAAAAAGTACTATAAAATGTTATGCCTTGTAGCAATGATATAATTTGAAATATGACCAAGTTATTTTTGAATAGTACATTCTAGATTTTGTAATAGAGTCTAAAACTTAAGCCATGGAAGAAATTAAAAACACATACTTCTGAACTAAATGAAAATTAGAGAAAACATGTGTTAAGTTGTTCATATCCATTGTTGAGGGAAAGTTATATGAATATTATCTCCTTGTTATTTATTCAGAATAGCCCCTTATCAATGGCTGGGTTCAGACATTTTACTTTAAAGTATATCCCAGCTTCTCTTGTTTCTACTGGTAAAAAACAAATATTCCCTGTTTGCTTTACAAGCTCTTAAACCAATCTCCTACCATACCGAGAAACTCACTTTGAAATATCAGAAGTGCATTTGATGCAACGGCACAATGCCTTTGATCCCAGCACTTTAGATTCAGATGCAAGAAGATCCACATGAAATTGTGGCCAGCCTTATTGATATAAAGCTCTCAGGCTAGCTGGGATTCAGAGAGGATTCACTTTCCAAAAAAAAAAAAAGAATGAAGAAGAGAAAGACAAGAAAGAAAGAAAGAAGAAAGAAAGAAGAGAAAGAGATAAGGAAGGAGGAAGGAAGGGAGGGAAAGGAAAGGCGAAGAGCAAAAGAAAAGAAAAGAATGAAAGAAAGAAAAAGAGATGAAGAGGAGGGAGAGAAAGAAACAGGAAAAGAAGAAAGAAGAAAGAAAGAAGAAGAGAAGAAAAGAAAGAAAAAAAGAAGAGAAAGCAAGGAAAGGAGGAAAGATAAGAAAGGAAGAAAGAAAGAAATAGATTACACAGCAGGTTCAAGGCCAGCCTGGGCTAATCTCGAAACAACAGAACACATATGCACTTGCGTGCTTATATATAGTGGATCATCGCTTCTACTCAAGATACCATTCTTTTTTCTTTTTTCTTCTTTTTTTTTTTTTTTGGAAAGTGAATCCTCTCTGAATTCCCAGCTAGCCTGAGAGCTTTATATCAATAAGGCTGGCCACAATTTCATGTGGATCTTCTTGCATCTGAATCTAAAGTGCTGGGATCAAAGGCATGTGCCGTTGCATCAAATGCACTTCTGATATTTCAAAGTGAGTTTTCTGGTAGGAGATTGGTTTAACAGCTTGTAAAGCAAACAGGAATATTTGTTTTACCAGTAGAAACAAGAGAAGCTGGGATATACTTTAAAGTAAAATGTCTGAACCCAGCCATTGATAAGGGGCTATTCTGAATAAATAACAAGGAGATAATATTCATATAACTTTCCCTCAACAATGGATATGAACAACTTAACACATGTTTTCTCTAATTTTCATTTAGTTCAGAAGTATGTGTTTTTAATTTCTTCCATGGCTTAAGTTTTAGACTCTATTACAAAATCTAGAATGTACTATTCAAAAATAACTTGGTCATATTTCAAATTATATGTTCATTGTACAAGGCATAACATTTTTATAAGTACTTTTTCATTAAAAATAGTTATTAAATAACATGATAATGATAAAAGCCCATAATAGTTGGGGGGCCTCATACTCATTATTCTAGTCTATATTGTTATACATATACACACATATACTGCTTACATTATTGCTAAAAATATTTTATCATGTAATTAGTGAGGTATATATGATTATACTTGGTCCAATATTTATTTTATCACATTTATATTGCATTTATAGATAATATGTATGTTATTACCATCTTTCTTCTTTCTTTGAATACTTCCAGATTGTGGTATACAAATGATACCAATGGTAGTTCCCTAGGAACCCTTTAGCTACCTCATAGAGTACAAGAGTGGCAATGGACATAGTAAACAAAGGTTGAAATATTTCTAGAACAAAGTTTAAAAATATAAAGGTTTTATGTTGATGCTTATTTACATGCTAGTGTCAGTCATTGATATCAAAACAGCTTGCTATGTTCATAAGAATAATGGGCAGAGAAAACACATTCTACTGAGCTTTTAATTACAGTCACTGAAATAAGGAATGAATATTCAACTCTACAACCCTGAAAGATTTGAATCATTAGGAGGGTAAATAGTAATTTTAAAGTATGTAGAACAGTGAAGAAGCAAGAAAGCTGAAATTATACTAGTAAATCCCAGAAAAGAAAAAAAAAATTAATGAACTCCAGTTGTGGCTATGTACAAAAAATCCCTAGAAAGTAGAAAATCCTTTATGTCCACTGAGCCTCAAACAAGTCACAATGTTCAAAAAGCGTTTCCCAGTAATTACCTGTGAACATTTCAGCTGATATCTAACAAAATATATAAAATATTTTCTCCACGATCAAAAATGGGATATTAATGTGACTCCATGGTGGCCTCCAAACTATATATGGGAAGAATGTGCTATATTATATTTTACATCACAATAATTTTATTCTAGCATTTATACTACTCTTTCTGAGACTATTTTTCTACACTTCAAAGTACATAAGGGTTGCATGATGTTTATTCACAAGGATGTAATGACACAATATTCCCATGTGTGTGAGTTATGGCACAATTTCTGCCATGATTTGGGAGAGTTTCTGAAATCCATCTGTTGGAAATGGTTCTTCATGAGAGTTGACTGGGACATGAAGGGCCTGTTTTGTATATGGAACTACATCTTTACCTAAGATGAATCAGTTGTCATGGTAATGTTCAATATAGACATATGTCTGTCTGCCTCTTATTTTTTCTCTTTCTCCTTGTGTCAGAACTTTCCAGATTATGGTAGTGGAAAAACCCTTTTTCTGTTATAGTAAGAACTGAAGTTACCATCTGTACTCTAAAAAGAAAGCTGATCTTGTTAAAAATTAATTTGTGTAAAAATACTATAAGATAGACAATTATTTTAGTAATTTGATCTTTAAAAATTTAGTCTGATCTTATTTGCTTTCTAATTCTGTGACAAAACACTCTGACTAATACCAACTTGGGAAGAAAGGTTTTATTTGGCTTGAATCTCTGGGGTCACAGTTCATCCCTTAGGAAGCTCAAGGTAGGTACTCAGGGCAGGAGCCTGGAAGGCGGAGCTAAAGCACAGGTCATGGAGGAACACTAATGACTGGCCCAGGTTCAGTTACACCTGCCCAGGGATGGCACTGCACAAAGTGGGTTGGATCCCCCCACACACATCACTCAACAATCAAGAGTATACCTCACCGACATGGCCACAGGCCAGTCCAATGGAGGCAATGTCCCAACTGAGGCTCCCTCAACCCAGGTGTGTCAAGTTGACACTAAAGCAATCCAGCACTTAATTCAAATCATGTATTATAAGAAACTTTATATGCTTTTTTATAACTTTTATTAAATTTGTGCTTTTACATTTTTTTAAACTTTTTTTTTAATTTTATTTATTTCTGTATGTGTTATGAATGTACTGTCTGCATGCAAGTTTGTGCACCCGTGTCATGCAATGCCGCGGAGGTCAGAAGAGGGCGTTGGACTCCCCTGGAACTGGAGTTCTCCTGGAATTGGAGTTTCAGATGGTTCTTGGCCGCCATGTGGGTGCTGGGGACCGAACCCGGGTCCTCTGCAAGAGCGGTCGGCGCTCTTTACCGCTAGGCCATCTCTCCAGCCCCGCTTTTACAATGTTAAATATTGGCATAGTGCAAGGGGCTTATTATCAGCCTCCATGTCTCTAATCAGCCCCAATCCCTAGACCCAACATCCTCCATACAAAACATTAGTCCTTATTTATGAGTATTTGTGCTGTTTTGTGATTTTTTTGGACTTTACTCGACTGTCTGTTTTACCACATTTGACGATATCAACTGGAGTCTGATGGCTTTATGATTTCTTTTCTTTTGGGAAATATTATAGGAAAATGGTCATTTTCTTACTTTTTTTCACAAAATTATTTTTTATTGTTATTAAACTTTTTCCATAAGTCTTACGTCATTTCTCAATAGAATCTACAGTCACTTCCTCCCTTTCCATGCTCCCCACCTCCCCAAGTCTCTGTACTCTGCCATACATGCCCTGCATTTTTTCAGAGTCTTTCCAGAGTTTTTTTCCAGTTCTTTTGTTGTTATTGTTCTCTCCTGCTTTTATTGCTTCAGTATATATACATAGTTTTATATATATACATAAATATATACATACATACATACATACATACATACATATATCACTTGAATTGGAGGACTTTTTTTTATCCTAAAAGATGTCACGTTTTCCTTAAGGAAGTGCTCAAAGTCTCCTCCTTGGCAAGCCCAAACAACCATTAGTCCTGCACTTGAGCTCCACGTTGCGGTCTTTCCCTCCCATAGTCCCCAAAATGAAGTCCAGTAAGCATGTGTCCTGTCTTGATCGCCCTGAACTGGCCTCGATGATATAGCTGAGGTAGTCCAACAATGGCAGTCCGTATTCTGATTAGGCTGATTCCCATTAGCTGCTTAGTTCACAAGCTGGGTATCTCAGCAGTCCTCAGTCCACATTGGAAAGTTAAAAAGTAAAAAAATCTGTATCTCATGTCCTTGAGGAGTGCCAAAAGCAGTGGCAGCCACAGAGAAGATGCACCTGCCTGTAAGAATTGAAGACAGGCCAAACAGCAGTGATCTCTATTTTTTCTTTTTGTCTTTTTACTAAGATCTCAAGTTTTATGTCTGCATTAGAGTTTCTCTGGTCTTATTATTTATTACTGGTTGTACTTTCCTTCTGGAGGCTTAAGGCCGCACAGTTAGCCCAGATTAACCAAGGTTTTGTTTTGTTGAGGTCAGTTGAGGATCTGGTCCTCTGGGGTCTCTCAGAGTTTTTTTTTTTATTTTTTTGTGGGGGGTGGTGGGAGTTCCTTGCTCCTTTCAGCTCATCATCCACCAGTTCCATCCACATGAGGACAAAATCATGTCTTGCTAGACCAGGGTTCCTTTTCTGAAGCATGATCAGACTTTCCTCTTTATAGACTGCACATTAGCTGAAGTCCCCTTAGTGGCTCTCCAAGACCTCCCTGAACAGGAAGACTGGTGACCCATCTCTGCAGGACTTTTCAAGAGATGTCCTCATGCATAATTCCCTAAGACTTGGTTGACCTCTCAGGGCATAGAACAAAGTTATCCACCAGGTCACTCAGCCAAATTGGTATGAACGTCAGGTATGGTCATTAAGCCCCCAGAAAGGCTAATCTGCACCAGCCTGTTGCATTACACCTATATTAACATTGTATCCTTTGGAAACAAACTGTATGTTATTTCTGTGTCATATTTTTTGATTCATATCTTTCCATTTTAATCCCATATTGCTCTTATTGTTAGAACCATGAAATCACACTATAAAATAAAATGCAGAAATATTTAAATATCTGTGTTACTTATTTTCACCCACATTATTGTTAAAGAAACATAATCTGTCACATAATGAAAAACAAAATCTATTGTTTATAATTAAACATATGTAGGATTTTATACTAGAATGATTATGTGGAAGACTTGGATTTATATTAATGCTATAATCCACTAGGCTGGAGCTCTTTGAATTTGTACAAAACTCAGTATGCTATTCTTCACTTTCCGCATCTCTAAAATGGAAACATCATTGTCAGCTAAGATTGTTGTAATTATTAATTAATAACCTAGAGCTGTGGAGTAACAAGAAGATAGTAAACTGAGACTTATTTAACCATTACTGGTGCCAAGCAAACAGGTGCGCCATTGAGGAAGTGACACTAACTGTCATATGAATACAATAGCATCAGCACTTAATCTGGAAGGTGCTGTAATTTAGAAACTAAAATATGCTCATTAATTCCTTCCCAATTTAATACTTAAACTCAGTACATTTACTTCTATAAAGCAGCTTTCAATTACACATAATTGGATGCATCACATCAGTCATTTAGGGAGCTTTGGGAAATTATATGCAATTGAAGTAAATAAATCCAATGAAAGACAAGAGTAAAAATCTTGAGTGATATATTTGAATGGCCAGAATGTAAATTAGATATGTGCTCCTTAATGTATGTAAAATGAACATCTGAGAAATGAAAAACATATAATAAATGTAAATCAAAAGACTGTGCCTGATTTAAATATGTTTTTACAAAATTAAGGTAATTATAATATCTGTTCTTTGGTCATTTCTATTTGATTTTAATTTCTAACTTTCTCGAGAACATAAAATCACTTCCTTGATGGGACAGGGATTCATTGTGCACTGCTTATCACTTCAGTGCATCATGGGCACTCTTCCTGCTTCTTAGTCAAGTTCAGTGAGAGAGAACATTCACATGTGTCAGGATGCAAGCATATTACTTAGAGATAGGCATCAAGAATTAATAGTAGAGTAGGTTGAATGACCTCCCTGAGGCTCCAGAAAGCTAGTGGACAAGATGGATAAAATCAGCCCAGGAAATGCATGCTAGGATAACTGATACAATGGGCTAAAATGTGGTCAAACGTCCTGTGGCCTGGCTCATTCTGACTAATTTTGCCTGTGCCTAGAACTGGTAGTTATTGCAGAAAAGTAGAAGTGTGAAATCGGCAAGAACTGAATTAGTTGATAATGTTTTGAGTCATGCATAGTACAGCTAATTCTGAAACACTTAAAAATTTGATCTTTAAAGACTTGAGATTATCCTGTGCTTCTTCATCACTTTCATTAAGCTTACACTCTAGTGCTTGACGAAAATCCGGTTTAGAGGCAACAGACAGAAAGATGGATCAAAAATTGAGGGAAGTTTTCTTCTATAATCCTCTTGAAGACTTGGTCAATGCCATTGGGCTCAGATTCTTCTTCTTCCTGTATGCCTATGATGTTTAGATTTGTTCTTTTCATGGTGTTACCCATTTCCTGTGTTTTAATTTTATTTTCACAGTTTTTGCTTGAGGAGTCTAGTTCATAACTTTGTCATCCGATCTTGATATTCTGTCTTCTGTTTGATTCATTCTATTTGTCAGGCTTTTTCTGTTGTTTCACATTGCCTTATTGAGTTTTTAATTCCATCTTCATTTTGGCTTGGAATTTGTGCAATATTTCCATCTCTTTTGTGAATTCACTTTTCAAGTCCTGCGTTGTTTAATTATTTCACTTCATTGAATATTTTTATTTTCCTGAGCTTCGATCACAAGTGTATGTGTGTCTTCTTTGAGTTCACTGAGTTGCTTGTCCGTTTTTTTTTTTTTTGTTTGTTTGTTTTGTTTTTTGTTTTTTTTAAGTTCTTTGATCATGTTGATTGCTCTTTGAAATTCTACATCCTGGTGCTATTCAAGATGGTTCTAATTGTAGTATACTTCGGTAGGACTGGTGTGTTTTGCTGGGAACATATTTTCTTGGTTTTCCATGTTAAGTTCTAGGCTATTTGAGGGTTCAGAGAGACACTGTCTTTAAAAAAGAAATGGCCGGGTGTGGTGGTGCACGCCTTTAATCCTAGCACTTGGGAGGCACAGGCAGGAGGATCTTTGTGAGTTCAAGGCCAGCCTGGTCTACATAGCAAGTTCCAGGACAGCCGGAGCTACAGGGAGACCCTGTCTCAAAAAAACAAAACAAAACAAAACAAAAAAACAAACACACACACACACACACACAAATAACAGAGAAGTCAAGGTTAAATCATTAATGAAAGGATATAGTAAGGAAAGTTCAAGATTTTACAGAAGAAAATAAGTAATTTTATTTTTTTAATATTTCATATATATGAGTGTTTTACTGGCACGTATGTATGTGCACATGTGTGCCATGCCTAAAGAGGTCTAGAGGGTGGTCAAATATCCTGGAACTGGAGTTATTTATACAGTTGATAATGTGTGCAAAATCACATAGGTTCTAGAAACTTAATCCACATTCTCTGGAAGAGCAGCACATTCTCTTAATTGCTGAGCCATCTTTCCATGCATATATATATTATCAAGAGTACAGAATAGAAAGAAGTTGTTTTCTATAATACTTGAAGTTAAAGATTGAACATACCATGTCACCTAAAACCAAATGTCAAATATATCTGAATAATAAAATATTCACAACAAAATTTAGCTGAGGAGTGATTAGAATTTTTAATGTAAATGTATGGAAATATTGGAGTGAATCATTTGGACTTTAAAATTTATATTTTTAAATAAATATTTTTACAAATTATTTGAGAATTTTATACATATTTAACCATATTCATCCATAAATCTTCCCCTTAACTCCTCCTGGATCTGCTAAGATTCATATCCCTACAATTTCATGCACTTTTCTTTTTTAAGTTAATAATCCATACACTTCAGTTTGGGTTGTCTATACATTTCTGACTATGGGGTAATGTACTGGAGTGTGCTCAACATACCAGAAGCTGCACTGTTATTAATTGAAATTTACTCCCCCTACCCAGAAAACCATACAGTGTCCATAGCTCCACAGTATTGTTGGGGATCATGAAACCCTTTCCCTTCTGTGCTGGAGGTTGTCTCACTTGACATGGTGCAGGTCTGTTCAGACATCCACAGCCACTCTGAGTTCATGCCTGGAGTGACATGCCCTCTTCAGAAGACAGTGCTTTGCTCTCATCTTCCCCAATCTCTGCTCTTACAATCTGTCTTCCCTCCTCTTCTGCAGTTTACTCTGAGGCTTGTGGTCAGGATGTGACGCAGATACTATATTTGTGTCCAAACATTACACTGAAACTTAATCTCAGTGCTTGGACCACTTGTAAGTTTCTGAGGTAACAACCACAAAGAAACTTCTCTGATTAGGTCTGAAAACTACAATAAAGAATTTAGAAAGCAGGAAAGTTGGTCAGTGATTAAGAGCACTGGCTACACTTTCAGAGGACCAGGGTTCAATGTGTCAGCACCCACATGGTGGATAACAACCATCTGTAACTTCAGTTCCATTTATCTGATGCACTCTTATGACTTCTAAGGGCACTGCATGACACAGGTGCATTTACGTACATGAAGACAAGGCACTCATACATATAAAATAAAAATAAATAAAAAAGTAATTTAGAGTTTTATATGTCTTAATGACTCCTTGGATTTTTGTAGAATACAAAAATCTGTATACTTTTATAGATGTTGAAATGTGTTAAAATATGACTTTCAAAAACTGAAAAGTGAGATAATACTCTAACTCTAAACAATATCTGCAAAACGATATCTGCACAATATTCTCCTTAATAAAAATGAAAGCAAAGGCAAGAAAAATTTGAAAAATGTACTTCTCATTTAAGTAGGCCTTTTTTCTTCAGGTTTTCTTCAAGGCACCATAGGTTAAAGTAGTAAAATATTGCCATCTGGAATATATTTTGAGCATAGTAAGATGGTCTACTTTTGTCTATAAATACCTATTTTTGTTGATCAAAATGTTGTGTATAATAACTGGGGAGAAAACTGTGATTAGCATTTGCAGCATCGATAAACTGTCTAATTGTGAATGCCTGATTTAGCCATTGCTGATTCTGTTTTTTTTTTCCACTTCCTGAATATAGAGGAATATTTTCCACCAGCATGAGTCATTTAAAATGGGATTCCAGAAGCCAATGTTAGGATTTCAAGGAATCAATGAAAAACAGTCTTTGTTTTCACTTTACATTTTTAAACTGATTAAAAAATAAATAAATCTGTATTTCCTACCAGCAGTGAAATGTATGATATACAATGGTTATTGCACTCTGAAAGAGAGACCCCAGATATGCTGAATCAAGCATTCATTGGTTATTTCCCCTAATATCTTCATGGAGAAGATTCAGTCTGGCTCTTCTTAAAATCAGTAATTGAGGGATTAGAGTGTACACTTTGCCAGAGAAATATAAATTCCCTTTCCTCCACAGAAACATGGCAATCTAGCAATAAGTTATTGCTTAGACAATTTTTCTCTCATTTTCAGATTTTAATTTTCCTTGCAAAATTAGACCAATATACCAGTGAAATTGCTCGGAGAGTAAATTTGATCCAGTTGAAAAAATTAGGATAGAAATACTATGTCCTAGGCTGGGTGTAGTGTCAATCCTTTAATCCCAAGATTTAGAAGGAAGAGGCTGAAGGATCTCTGTCAGATTAAGGGCAACCTGGTCTATTCAGTGAGTTCCAGGCTAGCTGTGGGTACAGGGAGAGCCTGTTATAAAAAAAAAAAAAAGAAAAGAATATGTCCTATGAGGGAAAGAGACATATAAAACAGTCTCTGTCATAAGAGCTCTTAGCACACTAGAAACTCTCAATGAGGCCTCATTACATGCATAAATTATCAACTCCTTCTCTTCATTCACTAACAGGTACTGATTTCAAATACTGGAATCAATTAATTTTGTTAGGTATATTAACCAAACATATTAAATCATAAAGAAAATGTTTATTCTTATTTTAGTGCAAAGATATTAAGAAACAGCATTTATCTCATACATTTAGCATTAGGTATATATTTTATTCTAAAATGCAAGATATTATGAACATAGAATCTACTAAAGAATTAAATGGATCATTATTTTGAGAACTACATTGATTTATAGAAGTGAAACTCAAAAGCAGATTTTTTTTTTCGCAGAATGAACTTAGAATATTTCATCTGATGCTTCAGGAGACCATCAAGAAAAGAACTATATCCTGGAATAAGGATCCAGGTAGTCATTATTGCAGAAAATTGAGTTTAGAAGAATAGTCCATTAAAGTGAAGAGTGATTCCCCCTGGTACATGAATCCCGATGTCTTCTTTTATCATTACAATGTCTGTAGTCTAAAAATAATATAATATACTTCTTTTTATTTAAATTTTTTTTATTTATTTTTGTATGTGTATGAATGTATTGTTTGCATGCAGGTCTGTGCACCCGTGTCGTGCAATGCCGCGGAGGTCAGAAGAGGGTCTCAGATTCCCCTGGAACTGGAGTTCTTTTGGAATTGGAGTTACAGACGGTTCTTAGCCGCCATGTGGGTGCTGGGGATTGAACCCGGGTCCTCTGCAAGAGCGTCGGTGCTCTTAACCACTAGGCTATCTCTCCAGCCCCAATATAATATACTTCTACAAGGATGCTTTTCTTTTCAAAGAACTTGATAATCACATTTTATTACCCAGAACTCTTTGGCCTTTATATTTCACAATGTGGATTCAAACGACTGCCCCTCAGTTGATGATTCTTTATTATCCTCACCCACTGCAGAGGAAAGGAAGAAGGGTGTGATTAGTGCCCTAGTCAATGAAGTGTCACGAAGTAGAAGAGCCATAGTGGCTCTAAGTAAACTTCTTGACTCAGACTTTCTGTTCATAGATAATGAAAGATATTATTCCACTGTGTTGTTATTATTATTCACAATATTAAGCATTGTGCATAGGTAGATACAATGAAACCAAGTAGTGATACAACCCTGTGTATTTCTTAATGCATACTATGGAATGGATACATACTGTCCTACAGATCCACAGTGAAATGGTAAGAAAATCAACAAATTGTAGTGAAGTTTTAAAAAACTCGAAGGCCAAGAATAATATTCTAAAATTCATATTTGAAAGTGATGAGCTTTTTCCTTAAGAAAATTTACAACCAAGTCATCTGCTGCTAGAAAATGAAAGAATGAAAATATTTCTGAAAAGTGAGTACACAGAATTAGAGGCTATTTACATGAAATGTGAAAAGAAGTGGCAGGTTTCTGGATCTCAACATAGTAGCACATAAAATTCCAAGAAGATATTTTTACGGGGGATCTGTTTCTTTAATTAAAGACAGAGAGAACATGAGAATAAATGCTAAAATTTTCAAAGCATAGAAAAAGTTATCCAGCTTTATTTAACCTAGAGAGGGGTACCTGCAAGCAATTAGCTGAGATCTGGGTTGCTCAGGAAACTGGATTAGGTGGGCAGTATTGGAAATGACAAATGCCCAAACAAGATTCAAGATGAAGATGTTTGTGTGTACTCAATAGTAATAAATATACCACGAGTTTTTTTCTGAAAGTAAATGTTCACTCAAATTAAAATGGAAAAACACAACTAATTGTACATTCACTTCTAATATATATCTGACCCAAACAAAGGTTTCAAGATTCTCAAAACCAACGGAATTATTCTTAATACAATGTCATCTGTCTTAGCTGAATTTTAGCACTCTACTTTCTTAGGACCCAGGTATTTATTCAAATAATTTTATACACTTAAAAATAAGCCTGGGGAGATGGCTCAATAGATAACATTTTCCATGAGAATGTGTGGGGAGCTGAACTCTTATCTTAAGAATTGATACACATACCGAAAAAAATAAAAAAAATAAAAATTAAAAAAATTAAAAAAAAGAATCCTTGTAAAATCCAGTTAGAGATGGTAACCATGTCTAATCACACCCTCAAGAGACAGACAGAGAATACCTGGGGTGAGCTGGATGGCAAGAAAAGATCAGTGAGCTCTGGGTTCAGGTGAGGGACCCTGAAACAAGAGATAGACAGCAATCCACCTGATTCAATGTTGCATCTCAATAGGAACTTCCACATATGTGAACACACCCACATACTTGACAGACTCACATGTGAATAAACATACACATGTATACAGCATATATGCTGTATATAAGTCTATATATACACAACATATACTATATAAACATATATTTACATCACATATACTATATATAAACATATATATATATAATATATATACCACATATCCTACATATATAAACATATATACTACATTCCATATATATATATATATATATATAATTTCTTCATAACAGAATTAATTGCATTGCTTCCCTTTATTACAATTTATTGGGAATATCTTTCCTTATATTAGAGAACAAGGTCTATAACAATACTGTGTAACAAACTATCCTAAATCAACGTGCATTCCCCCAAATAAACCTTTAGGACTTACAGACTAACAAACATATTGACATATATTTTTTTTTTTTTTACAAATCAATCAAGTCTTTACAGCTGAAAGATTCAGAGGAGCCTGAATTTTGTTCCACATACATGGATTGGAACTGGACTCAACACAATGAAGGAACAAATGATTTCATCATTTCTACAGGGAGTACAGGTTCACAAAAATAGGTGTGATACCACAGTCTTTGATGGTCTCTTCTTGCTTGGCAAGTTGCTGTTCTGGAGTACTACATTGAGTCTATACATTTGTGGTTCCAAATAGTTAGAACAATCAATTTAAGATTTTTCTTCTGCAATCTCTTGTCCTAATGTCAATACTCAAATACTCAGAGTACTTTTTTTCTCTTTGAAGATGCTTTTAACCATACCTGCTTAATTTTTTCATGTTAATATTTTACTTGATTAAACATTTCACCTTATTGTTCTATGTTAGTGATATAGTGCTCTGGATTATCAATTGTATACATTAAAATGAACATATTTTAATGGGTTTCAGTTAATTTTGAAAAACTAAAAATGGAATCATCACAAAAAAACTAAATAATTTGGATTTGCCTAGAGTTTTCCCCATGCTTTACTTAAGAATCCATACCACTGAAGTTAGTGCTTCAGTTGGCTTCTGTCACCATGGGATAGCCTGATCTGTTCATTAACTTTGTATCACTGGATTTGCAATAGTAACTATTGTTGTATTTGACCTTTATCACCATGAAGACTTTCTCAGACATAACATATATGAGCAATTCTCCTTTGTTATCAAAAGTAATTAATTGTGTGGATATCGCATCTTCTTCACTTTACCATTTTATGGCTACTATGGATAAAGTTCTAAGGACCATTTTTTTCCTCTCAGGTTTTGTGGAACTAGAGATGGGATTGATTGAACATAATGTTGATATTTGCCTAACTCAAAAAGATGGTGTTAACCAACACTGCAAACTACATGTCATTTTTCATTTCTTTTTGGGGGGCTTTTTTTTTTTTTTTTTGAGACAGGGTCTCTCTGTAGCGTCAGCTGTCCTGGAACTCACTCTGTAGACCAGGCTGGCCTTGAACTCACAAAGATCCGCCTGCCTCTGCCTCCCAAGTGCTAGGATTAAAGGCATGCGCCACCACGAATTTTTATCAGCAATATACAAATGTTCTCACTACTCATGAGCTCAGCAAATATTCACAATTATTTGTTATTATTCTCAGTCCCGTCCATTATGGAGCTCTGAGCCCATGTCTTATAATTTCAATTGGCCTTTTTTTTTTCTAATATTTTTTATTATTTATTTTTTTTGTATGTGTATGAATGTATTGTCTGCATGCAGGTCTGTGCACCCGTGTCGTGCAATGCCGCGGAGGTCAGAAGAGGGTCTCGGATTCCCCTGGAACTGGAGTTCTCCTGGAATTGGAGTTATAGACGGTTCTTAGCCGCCATGTGGGTGCTGGGGATCGAACCCGGGTCCTCTGCAAGAGCGTCGGTGCTCTTAACCGCTAGGCTATCTCTCCAGCCCCTCAATTGGCCTTTTAAGCACAATACAATTTACAGTTTTATACATGACTTGACACGAGGCGATATTTTATAATGTGCTTGTATAAGTTCATTGGAAAAACCTTATTGACAATATTTGAATTTTTCCTTCTTAAATATAATACTTTTATTGATGTTTTGTGTATTTCAGACATCATTTTTCAGTTCAATTTAGACATATTCCCCTTTCCCTTCCCCCCACCCCACCCCAGATCATTCATTCTGCCATACATGTCCTGCATCTTTCTCTCAGGCTTTTTAAAGTTTTTCTCTGCAAAAGTTTATTGCTTTGTGCAGAATTTAACTATATCAGTTCATTCTTTGGCCCAGTCCTTATGTTGTTGTAGTTCCCTCGCAACTGTATTTCCCCTAACTATGCCTATATAAATGTCATATATGCATCTGTGATACATTTGACAGAGCATTAATTCCAGAATATATAAACTCCTAAAAATCAAAGAAGTAAGAAAACAAATAACTCACTCAAAAGATGGAATAAAGAGCTGAAAAGAGACTTCACCAGTGAGGAAGTAAAGATGGCTGAGAAACATCTTTAAAAGGGTTCAACATCCTTAATAATTAAGGAAAGGCTAATTAAAACCACTCTAAGATATCATCTCACCCCAATATGACTGGCTAAGATCAAGAAAACAAAAAACACTGAATGCTGGAGATGTTGTGGGGAAAGGGGAACACTCATCCACTGCCGGTGGGAATGTAAACTCATACAATTACTGTGGAGAGCAGTAGGGAGAAGCCTTAAAAGACTCAAAATGAACCTACCACATGACTCAGCCATAACACTCCTGGGCATATACCCACAAGACTCACCTACTGTAAATATTTGAAAATTTAACATTCATGTAGAAGAATCCCTCTTCTACATATACATTAGTAAATTGATAAATTCTTCTACAAATATGTGATTATTCTGATGAACAGAATATTTTAATTTGAAGGAAAATTTAAATTATCTGAAATTTCCTTTTCTTTGGCATTCTAAGATATTGTTTTAGATAAAATAGTCACATTTTATGTCATACATTTTACCAATTCTGAGTCAATTTGTCTTTCAAAATTATCTTGATAATGTAGATTTGGTTAAAAATGTTATATGTGTTTCACGGAGTAGCAGTAATATTATTAATGTATATATTCATTTCATTAACCAAAACGTGCTGAACAGGTATTTTTTTATAAAATTGCTATAACATATATATATGTATATAACATATATATATGTATATATATATATATATATATATGTATATAGAAAGTGTTGTCTTTCTATTTGCTTTTAATCTTCTTTCCTGTCTATAAATTCCACTCTAACAGATTTAGCATAGTTCAGTGGTAAGTACTGATATCAACTCTATTCTATGTGAGTGTCTTTAATACTTTAAATCACTGGGGATCTATTTTAAATCTCAGATGTAATTTGTCTATTTTCACATAAATTATTTATTAGAAGCAATGACATTTTGATTAAAATTTAATTAAAAAATAGTAAGTTGACATTAGTGTGTAATCCTGCTTGTACACATTTGAGTAAATTTGATTTAACTTAACTATGGCTTGGCTTGAGAACATACAGATTTTCTTAATCTTCTCATATTTATAACACAACAAGAAAAAAGTATATATGGTCAGGGCTTTCTTTGAACACTTCTAATAAATATTTCATTAATCCCTAACTGATCTGCAACTTTTAATATTTGAGGTACCACATTCTATTAACTATGTGTAAACTACATGTTTAGCTAGCTCTTAAAATGGAGCTCACTGTTGATAAACTCTATGTTTTTCATTCTGAGGAATCACTCTTCTTTTATCAAGTCAATTGAATAACTGCTCACCTGTTATTCAGTTCATACAGGGGGAGCATAGTTCTTTATCCATAGATCAGTTTATAAGCTCCTCCTTTGTATTTTAGATTTATTTAGTTGTATTTTACTTACAAAACAATGCTATCTTTACTAAAAGTTGAGAGTCAAAAGTGGTATTGTCCTAATAATGTAAAAATTTAAGCCACAAAGATCAGTATGTGGTAAATAAAATATTAATGAAGTCCCTCACCCTACCCTATTTGGAACCCTTCTGTAGCCTGGCCACAGGACTTCATGCATTTAGGCATATGTGTTAAGGCCTATCAAGTCATGTTTGTGCACCCAGATGTTTCTCAGTGTGAGTTAGTTCACTGGAGCCTGTTCATCCTATCTAGGGTCACTCCCTTAAGGAAGACTGTGCTAGATAGCTTTAGTGTCAATTTGACACACCTGGGTTGAGGGAGCCTCAGTTGGGTAATTGGCTCAATTTGGTTGGCCTGTGGCCACGTTTGTGGAGTATTGTCTTGATTGTCAGGCAATATGGGAGGTCCCAGCCCACAATGAGTGGTGCCATTCTGTGCAGGTTGTTGTGTACCATATAAGAAGGCAGGCTGGGCATGAGCCAGGAGAGAAAGCCAATGAACAGCATTCGTCCATGGGCTTCAAGCTTCTGCCTCCAGGCTCCTGCCCTGAGTTCCTTCCTTTGGGCTCTCTAAGTGATGAACTGTGACCGCAGGAGTGTAAGCTTGAATAAAACCTTTTTCCTCCAAGTTGGTGTCAGTCAGAGTGATTTGTCACAGCAAATGGAAGACAAACTAGAACGACAATGAGTACCAAGAGAGTGGGGTATTGCTGTGACAGACACTGACCTTGGTGTTTTGGGAAGGATTGTGGAGGCATTTGGAACTTTGGGCTAGAAAAATCATTGAATGCCTAAACATCATGGCTGTGGAAACTTGGAAAAGTTTTGCTGAAAGAAGTTGTGGAAGATGGAGGCCTGGCTTGTGAAGTTTCTCTAGTTTCAAGGAAGCAGAGATCATCATGACTATTTAATCTGTGGGTTCTGGTCAGTTGGGCTGGAATCAGCTGTAAGTAACAAGAGACCAGAACCTGAAGTGAAATCTTTGTTGTACTGGGACAATTGATGCTGGTTAGCTGGGGCTGAAAAATCAACTGTAAGTAACAAAGACCGCATCACTGTGGTGAAATCTCTGGGAAGAATTCCTTCAGGGTCAGCACACAGAAGTCTTGTTCCAGAAGGGGCCTGAGCCTCTATCTCAAGCCAGAAGCAGGACTTGGTAGTGTGTAAGAGTCTCCTATATGGTTTGGGTGTTGAAATTTGAGGGGTCACAGAGAGCAGCAGGCTTGGTACTGTGAGAGGTGAGGAAAGACCATTGGTGGAAGTGCACCTCGGTTGCAGTGGAAGACCCAGGATTGCAGGTGTCATGGAGAGAAGCTGAGGCTTTGCCCAGAGAGGTCAGAAGAGGCC
>VZQC01004974.1:2093163-2202053 GCA_009823505.1 Rhizomys pruinosus
TATATTATATTATATTATATATAATAATATATAATACTATATTATATACATATATAATGATATATTATATATATATATATTATATAATGATATATATGCCATAGAAATTTATGTAAAGAATCATTGAGGGCTGGAGAGATGGCATAGCAGTTAAGAGGGCCGACCACTCTTGCAGATGACCCAGGTTCAATCCCCAGCACCCACATGGTGTCTGAGAACCGTCTTTGGCTCCAGTTCCAGGGGAATCCAATGTCCGCTTCTGACTTCCGCGGCATTGCATGACACCGGTGCACAAACCTACATGCAGACAGTACATTCATACACATACAAAAATAAATAAAATTTAAAAATAATGTGGCACTGAACTTTAAAAAAAAAGAATCATTGAAGAGTCTATAGGTTAAACAAAGAAAAATACAGGGGCTGGAGAGATAGCCTAGCGGTTAAGAGTGCCGACTGCTCTTGCAGAGGACCCGGGTTCGCTCCCCGGCACCCACATGGTGGCTGAAAACCGTCTTTAACTCCAGTTCCAGGGGAATCCGACGCCCTCTTCTGACCTCTGCGGCATTGCACGACACGGGTGCACCAACCTACATGCAGACAATACATTCACACACATGTGAAAATAAATGTCGTAGTTTGTTTTCCATTGCTGTGACAAAACACTCTGACCAACACCAAATTGGGGAGGAAAGGATTTATTCAGTTTACATCTCCTGGGTAACACTTCATCACTCAGGGAGTCCAAAGCAAGAACTCAGGGCAGGAACCTGGAAGCAGGAGCTGAAGCACAAGCCATGGAGGAATGCTGTTCACTGGCTTGTTCCCCTGGCTCATGCCCAGCCCGCCTTCTTATACAGTACATAACAACCTGCCCAGGGTGCCACCACACACATTGCTCAACCATCAAGACAATACTCCACAGATGTGGCCGTAGGCCAGTCCAATGGAGCCAGTTCCCCAATTGAGGCTCCCTCAACCCAGGTGTGTCAAGTTGACACTAAAGCCATCCTGAACAATAAATAAAAATTTTTTTAAAATTAAAAAAAGAAAAGAAAGTACCACTTATGTCAAAGCTTTCAGGCTTTCACAGTTAATATAACTTCCTGGTTCTCATAATTTTTCAATGAAAATAGTGGGCAAATCTTCATTTACTAATTCACATAAAAAATTTACTGCAGGGGATAGAGAGATGGCTCAGTGGTTAACTGACTGCTCTTGGAGAAGATTCAGTTTTGATTCCCAGCACCCACATGGTGGATAAGAACCTTCCTTAACTCCAGTTCCAGGGGAATCCAATACTCTCTTCTGACCAGCTTGGCATTACCCAACACAGGCACACTTGTCTATACTCATACACATAAAAACTATTTACTGTATAGATATTATGTAATATGATTTTTATAGCCATAGAGAAAAGTAAAAATAATAATCCCCATTAAGATTATACTTAATGTTGTGATAACTCAATAGGCAAAGGCACTTATTGACAAACCTGCAAATGATGTTATGACTTGAATTTAGTCCTCAGGATCAGAAATTAAAAGGAGAGAACCCATTCCCACAAATTGTCCTATGACTTCCAGAAACACAGTGTGTCAATCACACACCTGCCTGCATATAGACACACACACACACACACACACACACACACACACACACACAAACACACAAAGAGAGAGAGACACACACACAGAGACACACACACAGGTAAATTAATGTTAAAGGGATTATAATTTAGTGAGGAAAAGAAAAGGCATTAAAACTCAGTTCATAATAATGCTATTTATCATATATTCATTCATTTTAAATTAAATCTAAGAGGTACAGTCATTTAGTGTGACAAGGTGGATAGTGCATACTGAGAGGCCCTAGAGAGCTGTAAGTAAATTTGCAGAAACTCAGAGCATTAGGAAACCAGAAGCAGCTATGAAAGCAGAAGATGGAAACTGGAAGAAGAGTGATTGCCCATGATGCTCTTGTCCAGTATGAATCATGGGATCCGCTGTTCATTACATGTACATCAGAAAAATATCAGGAATAACTGTAATTGCCCAGAGTATCAATTCACAGAAGTGACTTTTGACTTTTGTTGCTCAAATTAGTTGTATATTTCAAATTTTGGCACATTTTTATTTAGGTGAATATTTAAATTTGTGAGTATATTTGTGCCTAAGTCCTTGTATTTAGCAGCAAATGTTCACTAGCCAAGATACAGCCTGAGACCACATTCATTTTGTTCTAACTACCTTCTTACATATAGAGATCAATTTGAACATATACATATAAGCAATGGACATTACATAATTTTGTTTTTATTGTAATATGAAATGTCAAAAGTTATTTGTACTGTTTAAATCATACTTCAGAATAAGATGCATTATTAATTTTTAATTATATAGATGGTGAACGATTCTAGGTTTTGTCCCCATTTTAAAATTCTATTTCCTTTTGTTATTAGTTTTATATTAATTATGGATCTTTTTCATTATCTAAGTAATATAAGTCATAGTTGGACTATGCATCAGATAAAATTGAAAAGTAAATTAAAAACTAATCTTAAATATTAAAAATAATAAATATGAACCTGGCTCACTGTAAATGTCAGGTCTTTACCTCATATATCCATTACACTTATTAATGGTAGGAAATATAGGGCTGGAGAGATGGCCTAGCGGTTAAGAGCGCCAACTGCTCTTGCAGAGGACCCGGGTTTGATCCCCAGCACCCACATGGCGGCCGAGAACCGTCTGAAACTCCAGTTCCAGGAGAACTCCAGTTCCAGGGGAATCCGACACCCTCTTCTGACCTCCGCGGCATTGCACGACATGGGTGCACAAACTTGCATGCAGACAGTACGTTCATACACATACAGAAATAAATAAAATTAATAAAAAAATGGTAGGAAATATATAATTCAGAATTCTCTGTTTATTTTTCTGCAAATTTTGCTTTACTTTTTTTTTTATTATTCTTCACCTTTAGCCCCCCAATTTTAAAAAGCTCTTATTTATTAGACAAACATAAATGAAATATTACATTGTGATCATGCATTTATGGTCTAAAACTTTTCTGAATGTATTGTGTGTGTGTTAAAAAATCAGTAGTGTAGCACTTTTCAAATCAACATGTTTAAACTGCCTAGCCACTAATAATTTCATTTGCCTTCCCCACATTTAGCTATATAACAAGTAAGTAGCACTGCATGACTATTATTCTTATAACACATTTTCATCTTATATTCTATTCAGTGCTCTTGTAGGTTACAAAATATGTGGCAAATAATAAGGAAATATTTTATTTATTTTTATTGAATTTGTATGTGTTTCATAGATAATTTTTCCGTCAGTCTTAATTGCCATTATTCCCGTTTATCTCTTAGCACCTACCACAGATCCCCACCCCACTCCCCTGCCATAGTTCATGCCTTCTGTTATTTCTCTCCCTGCTCACTCCTCAGTGCAAGCTGAACTCTAGTTACCCTATCCAGGGTCTCTTTTCTTTCTTTTTCTTTATTTGTTTATTTTTTAAGGGATTCTACAATGTAAGAGCACAGTTGTTTTCAGATCACATTAACGTTGTTCAGTTTGCCATACAATTAGGTAATTGGTGCTAGCATCCACAGATGAGGGATACCATTCGTCGTTTATTTTTCTGGGACTGTGTTACTTCACTCAATATGATATCTTCTAACTCTATCCATTTACCTGCAAAGTTCATGATGTCATCTTTCTTTACTGCAGCATAGAACTCCATTGTGTAGAT
Organism: Rhizomys pruinosus; assembly: GCA_009823505.1. NCBI lineage: Eukaryota > Metazoa > Chordata > Mammalia > Rodentia > Spalacidae > Rhizomys > Rhizomys pruinosus. The sequence goes on from VZQC01004974.1 coordinate 2,096,929, forward strand.
GTACCACATTTTCTCTATCCACTCATCAGTTGAGGGGCATTTGGGTTGGTTCCAGCTCCTTGCTATTGTGAAGAGAGCTGAAATAAACATAGTTTGCATGTATCTCCTGTTGGTATGATGAGATCTTGTGGTACATATCCCAGCAGTGGATCGGCTGGATGTCAGGTCAAAAGTATCTCTTTCCGAGTCTTTCCAGAGTTTTTTTTTTTTCCTCCTCTTCCTTTTCATTGTTGTCTTTTTCCTCTTTTTTTTTTTTTTTTTAAGGTGATGTTTTCTTTATTTAATATTTTCTTTTCATTATTATGTGATATTCAGTATATCAGAGAGCATGTGTTCCACTTAGTGTGGAATTATGTTCTATATTATTCTTTTTAGATCAGGTGTCTTGTTGTTGTTTTTTTCTATTTTTATTTTTACTGATTGCGGTGTATTCATACGTCATTTTCAATTCAGTTCAGTCACATTTCCCTTTCCCTTCCCCCCACCCCACCCCACCCCATCCCAGATCATGAATTCTGCCATAATTGTCCTGCATCTTTCTCTCCTAAGGAAGGGCAGGTCTTCTTTACCTAATGGCCATCTGCTGCCAATATTTCCTCAGCCAAGTTTGGGCTTTGGTACCCTTTTCTCCAGTTCTGTGATGGGTTTTTTTCCAAATGAGCTTGATGGGTCTTGTGTATGTTGATACCAATGCAATGCTGTAAGTTGACATGAACCAAGCTCCTAGTATTCATTTCCGTTTGGTGTTGTAACAGCTTCCTGGCTCTTAACAATCAAACTTTCTGTCCTCTCTTCTGCAAAGTTCCTTGAGCCATGGGTGGGTGAAGCTGAATATAAACAGCCTGTCCATGGAACCACACTGTAGAATCCTAATTTTCGTGGTTTGTCTTTCCAGGCCCATTTGGAGTCCTGGTTTCCTGTCACATGGAGGAGCTTCTTTTACCAGAGTTAAGAGGTAGTTACTGACTTCTTGGGACATTATTCTAAGATGCTTGGGTCTTAAGAGGAGAGGATCCATTGTAGATGTGTCACCTAGTAATGAGACATTTATGACCATGTCTCTGTGTGTCCAGTTGTGGGACTCTGTACTACTCTTATCTGGCTCAAAAGAAGCTTCTTTTCTGAGTGGTGGCTGAGATATTTGTCTGTAAATGTGAAGATATTTATTCAGTAGTAAAATTTTACCTTAGCCTAGGGACCTGTGTACCTTGTGGAATTGTCTAAGATCTATGTTCTGTCCAGTTGTGTACATGAGTTTCCTTCCACTGAGTGGGTTTTTCATCCAGTTAGTTATCCATTGCTTTTCCCAAATAGAAGTTCCACTATTGCACCGATGTCCTATGCTGTGATCATTGACATGGATATTTTGTCTTGAGAATGATGTTCAGCCATTGATTGATTATCTCCCTTAGGGCTTGCATAATATCCTTCACAGATTTGAGAGGTAGCCTTCAGGGTGAATTCCAGGTCATATCTATCTCCTTTGCTCAAGATCCAGTCTACAAAGTATTTCCTGTCTTCAGCAATGGGTATTACCTTCAGGTTCTGAGAGGCAATAAGGGGTTATGACAATAACATGTAATTTGGGGAGTCTCTTGGACTACCCTGGCCAATGACCCAAAGGAAAGTTTCTCCTGTCTGGTACTCTTTCTTTGTATTCAGCCTTCATCTTTCCACATGGACTCATCTAGAGATATTTTGTGTGTAATTTGTCAATAGTAATAAGATTCTCTTAGGTTTTTTACCCTACAAGACATTATTTATCTCTCCTCTCTCCTTTTAACTGTCTAGCCCTCCTTCCTTGTCTTCTCCATTTAAAGTATCCCCATTTCTCCCTTGATACTGCCAGTCTCCTATGGCCTCACTTCTCCTGGGCTCCTTTTTCCCCCTTTATCTCCCCCTTTCCTTTTATTACCCTTCCACTCCCCTCACATTTAGACACCCTGATTTTATTCATCTCTCCCTTAGTAACACCTGTTACCTACTAGCCTTATGTTTCAGGTTCCCTCTTTCTTATTACGTTCCTGGTTTCTTCTCATTTACCTGGTTCTTGAATTTACATCCAGATATATACTTACTTATAAGGATTTGGTGCTAAGATAAACAAATGAGGAACAATATGCATCTTTTGTTTTTTTGAGTCTGTGTCACTACACTTAGCATAACAGCTTCTAGTTCCATTCAGTTACCTGAAAATTTCATGATGTTGCCTTTAACATTGATAGGACTTCATTGTATATACCAACATTTTCATTATCCACTCATCAGCTGAGAAACACTTACCTTGCTTCCAGCTCTGTCATTGTAAAAAGAGCGGGGATATATATGGATGTGCAATCCCGGCAACAGTAAATGAACATGCCCCTTTCCCTACAATCTCTCTAGGATTTAGTATTTTTTTTCTTGATCATAGCCACTATTACAGGAGTAAGATGAATCATTAAAGTGGTTTTAATCTGACTTTCCTTAACTATCACTCTTTACTTCTTCATTTGAGAAGTGTCTGTTTAAATCTTTAGCCCATCTTTTATTTGGGTCATTTGTTTCTTGGTCCTTTGTTTTGAAGATTTTCTCCCCCTCTGTGGATTTTCTCTTTGCTTCTTTGATTGTTTGTTTTGTTGTACAGAAGCTTTTTAGTTTAATGAGGTCCCACTCATTGATTATTGAGTGGGATTTATTTATTTCCTGTGCAACTACTGTCTGATTTAGCAAGTTTTTATTTATTTATTTATTTCCTGTGCAACTACTGTCTGATTTAGCAAGTTTTTACCTACACCTGTATCTTGTAGCTTACTGCCAAAGTTTTCTTCTAACATTTCCAGAGTTTCAGGTTTCATATTGAGATTTTCGATCAATTTAGAGTTGGCTTTTGTATAAGGTGAATGGCAGGAATTTAGTTTCATTCTTCTCTACGTGGCATCCAGTTTTGCCAGCACCATTTGCTGAAGACACTGCTTTTAAGGAAAATATTTTTTTTTTTGGTCTTTTTGAGACAGGGTCTCCCAGTAGCATCAGTTGTCCTAGAACCCACTATGTAGACCAGGCTGACCTTCAACTCACAGAGCTCCACCTGCCTCTGCCTCCCAAGTGCTGGGATTAAAAGTATGCACCATGACACCCAGGTGAAGGAAAGTATTTTGTTCAGTCTCTCTCACTATTAATGATAATCCAGTTCTCTCACTTTATTCATTTATTTGATGAATTAAATGGTTTTTCATACTGAAAATTTATGTAATCAGTTTCCATTTATATGTATTTTGTACACACTGTTTACCAAACCATACTATTCATGACTTCCTTTATTTACAGAAAATTTGGAAATCAGAATTACATTTTTGATTATTGAGAATAGTGTCATCTGGGTGGGTGGCACATGTCTTTAGTTCCAATACAGTGGAGGCAGATGCAGAAAATTCTCTGTCAGAGCAAGGCCAGGCTGCTTTACATAGCAAGCACCAGGCCAGCTGGAGTACAGGGAGCCATGTCTCAAACCAAAAAAAAAAAAAACAACTCTATTTTCTGACATATTTCTGACATACTTTTTTAATCCTAGAAAGTATTTTTCCTGTTTAAGAATTATACATTTCTTTTTCTTGTTTTTTTTTTTTTTTTTTTTTTTTTTTGGTCTTTTCGAGACAGGGTCCTCCCTGTAGCCCCAGCTGTCCTGGAACTCACTCTATAGACCAGGCTGGCCTTGAACTCACAAAGATCCGCCTGCCTCTGCCTCCCAAGTGCTAGGATTAAAGGCGTGCACCACCACACCCAGCTTCTTTTTCTTTTAAAATACTTTTCAATACATGTTTGCATATCTCAAATATTAATTCAGAAGCCAACTTGACTCTAATGATCAGTAATAAATTAATAGTTTAATCTATAAATTGACCAAAAACTTCATCAATTCATTACCCTTAATTTAAGCTGAGTATAGAACGTAAAATACATTATCAGCATTTTGGTTAATAAATGCACAATATTAATGATTTCCAGAAATGATTTACTATAATTCAGGTTCTTTAACAGTTTAGTACTAGTTTCCTTCCTCTTCTACTTTCTACTTTCATAGAAGCACTGCTGAATCTTTACAGTAAGTACATGTGCTAATGCCTATTTTGGACGTTCTGGATGTAATCAGCACAGCTGTGTTTTATTTCTGGGAGGGATTCATTTTTCAGCTTATGAAATTGTAGGGAAGATGATGAGATAAGTAGAAAGTAAGTAAAGCCTCCAAGCTAAGGATGGGAAACATTTGCTCATCCTCCCCAATGAAATTGATAAAGAAAATTGGTTTCATCCCTGATGGAATGGAATGTTAATATAGAAACGGTAGCAAGGTATTTAATCATAACCTTCTTCCTGAATATTATAGATTTGGAATATTTAAAATTATTCATAATTTCAATTTTTCTTTTTTGTCTTTTTTTTGAGACAGGTTCTCTCTGCAGCCCTAGCTGTCCTGGAACTCTCGATGTAGACCAGGCTGGACTTGATCTCACAGAGATCCACCTGCAATGATTTTCAAAGAACTATTTTTTTAACCATCATGTTCCCTATAGTGATGTATATGTTTTAGAAACTTTGTTTTATTTTGGCCAAATAAACTACGGCTTATGTATAACTCTAAAATAACAAATCAAATGGTATGAAAATGCTAATTGAATAATCCAACTTGGATTATTTACCCATAACTATTTTCCAAAAATAGAAAGATTTGTTTTTATAAAATGTCCCTGCATCATTATGGCTTTCAAATCTTAGTTGATTTTTTGTTATATTTTAATGCCATAGCAATATTATTTCCTATTACTAAGCATGTCCTACCTCAAGATAATGACTCTTAGAATACAGATACAATATTCTGTGTATTGGTGACTTTGACCAATGTGCAGAATATTGGTTCAGTGAACTGAACCAAGGTCCTGGATTCCCAGTCTCATGTGAACTCAGATCTCATAATTTATACTAATCCCTCAGTCCCATGAGTACATGGTTTTTGAATGGATCAACTCAGTTGTGTTGCGTCAACAGATGTTAGAATACACAGAATTTCCCCTAACGGTGTTCCTACATTGCACATTGTAAAAAAGTTAACTGTTATTTAACTTCAGGGCCTTGAAATGGCTTGTTTTCACCTGTTGATAATCATAATATAGCATTTTGTAAATCATTAAGTAAGATGTGCAAATAAAGTCAAAGAAATAAACTCCAAATGTATTTCAAACCCTCCTCCCATTAGCATATTTTATTTTAGTGTTGTTCTATAGAATTTACCCATTTCCCAATCTTTTCCTTAATAGTCCCTTTCAATGATGTGATTCTTAGTATATTAGTCAGGCTTGAGTGGATGGACCCACATTCTATGACATTTGGGGACACAAATTACATATGTGTGTTTTATGTGTTTGTGTGTGTGACTGAGTGTGTGTGTGTGTGTGTGTGTGTGTGTATGTTTGTGTGTGGGAGAGGGAGAGAAAAAGAGAGAGAGAGAATTAAATTAGATGGTGCCTCTAAGTATCATCACATATTATGTTACAAAAATTGCAAACATCAATAAACATAACACAAAAAAAGATTCTTGAAATTTATAACTTATTCTGTTTGCTTAAGTCCAATTCTAGTAAAGCAGTTACAACCACAAAATCCACATTGGTTGAAATCCTCCTACCTTTTTGTCTAAAGCCAATAAAATATAATACAAAGAATACCATAAGTCTTATATGAGTTAGAAAAGATACTGCTGCTGGGCGTGGTGGCATACGCCTTTAATCCTAGCACTTGGGAGGCAGAGGCAGGTGGATCTTTGTGAGTTCAAGACCAGCATGGTCTACAGAGTGAGTTCCAGGACAGCTGGGGTTACAGGGAGACCCTGTCTCAAAAAGACAGAAAAAAAAAATAAATAAAAAAGAAAAGACACTGCTAGATTATCCCATTACTTATCTCTGAGTCAGCTAGAAAAAGGCATTCAAGTACCCATTATGTCTAATGAATGCTTAGGTTAATTATTTGCCTCCAATAATGAGATGAGTCAGGTCACGTTTGTAGTTTGTAGCCGAACCTTAACTGCTATAGCTAAATGTCCCTTTTATGAATCAGATGATATGAGGAAAGAAAATCTTTGACTAGTTGTTTAACTCAGTCCTCTCCATCATCCCACTGCCTCACATAATATGCTTTCTAGACTTGCTTCATCACAAAATAAATGTTTGTTTCTCCCTTCCCCTTGATACTGCTATAGATAATAAGCTAAGCAGCTTACCATCATTGCAACAATCCTTTTCCACAATGCAATAGTCCTTATTCATTATTGAAATAGTATTCATCACAGTTAGGTTTTTTAACTTGACTCAGCCTTGTATCAGCTGAGAGGAAAGCTTCCATTGAGGAACTGCTACATCATATTGTCCTGTGAGCCTGTCTGTGGGGACTGTATTCACTATTAAAGCAGAAGGGCCCAGTCCTGTGTTAGGTAGTATTTGGATGTAGTGAAAAAAAAACAAAAAAAAAAAAAAACTGAGCTCAAAGCATGGAGCTGTGAGGACTGGCCAAGCAAACACTCGTTCCTCTTTCTTGGTTTCTGATTTCAAGTTCCTGATAATTTTGCTGATCTAACTCCCTCAAAATGGCCGTACGACCTCGGTAACAGCATAAGCAAATAACTCTTTCCTCCCCAAGTTGGTTGGACCAGCAGGCTTTCAAAATTCAGACTCTTTTAATACTTCATCCTGCCCTTTTCCCTGCCCTGTAATCTTTTTCTTGATTCTTTTCAAAGTATTTTTTCATCAGAAGCAGGAGTATTTGTGCCTGTGGGAACTTACTGATTTCAGTCGGTTCCTCTCTATTCTGTTGTTTCCTCCCATATCTTTGTATCACTGCAACATATATTATATTATTATTATTATATACGTTATAATGTTCACATCATATCTAAAATTTATTCATTACTGTACCAAACTGTCATTCTTACTATCTATTTCAGGGATTAACATTTTTCCTTTTTAAATATATATTTGTAAAATATGCCTCACACTACTCCCACACTCATTATACCAAGATTACAAAGTCTAAAAATAAGTGGTGGGTAAATCTTTTGCTCAAATTTATCTCAGATTCCATTTTCTATTTAAATCCACTGTGTTTTGAATTACTGTAGTAAATCTAACTGCATATAATGGTAACATAATCAGACAATGATATAAATGGCTCATTCGGATTTGCCTTCCAGACAAATACACAGAGTGGTTACAAAACCAGCAACAGGCTGTAGCCAGCAGAGCTTCTCTGCATTTAATTAAGTCAGCATTAGCACTAGGATGCCAAGTGCTTTGGGAAATGGAGTTGAGGATTTGTACGCTTTAGTTTCTGTCTTAAAAGGGCAAAATAGATAAGTCTTTGGCAGGCAAATGTTGATACGGGAGAAAATTGGGGTCCCTTTAGTTTCTTAGTCTCCTTCATAAAAGAATTTAAGAATGGAGTAAACCTAGAAGCTTTATGACAATTTTATTAGAATTTAAAGAAAAATCCTCAGGACAGGCAAGACATAAATTTCAGCAGCTACCTTGACGAGAAAAGAGGGGAGAGAGAAAAGACACAAAGCTTTACTTATTTTTTTTCTTTTTTTGTGACAGGGTCTCCCTGTAGCCACAGCTGTCCTGGAACTCACTCTGTAGACCGGGCTGGCCTTGAACTCACAAATATCCACCTGCCTCTGCCTCCAGAGTGCTAAGATTAAAGTTGTGCACCACCACAACCAGCAAAACTTTACTTATTTAGAGGCCTCAGGGAGGTCAGAAACAAGGTGGACTAACCATCCCATGGCCGGGGAGCAGAGAGGGTAGACTTACAAAGATCTGGTCAGAAGCGTTGCACTAAGGGGTAGGAATCCCAGGCAGGGAATGGTCACCATGTCATGAATGCAGTAGGTGTTTTGCCTATCTCTTTAACTTGATTTAGGGTGAGCTCTCATTCTTAGGATTGGTCATATGCCCAGCAAAGCTGGATAACTAAGGTTCTACCCCAGCCAGGAACTCTTTATTTTCTGATCAGTTAATCTTGCTGGGCTTCTTTTTTACTCTAGCATTAAGTTTGTTAACGGGGGCTGGAGAGATGGCCCAGCAGATAATAGGACTGGCTGCTGTTGCACAGTACTAGAGTTACATTTCCAGTATCCACATGGCAGGTAAGGAGCTTCTTACTCCAGTTCTGGGAGATCTGATGCTCTCTTCTGACCTCCCCAGAAATTGGACAACACAGATGTAGTTACATGCAGGCAATGAAATCATAAGAATCAAATTAAAATAATAATAATAATAAATTTTTTATAAGAACAATGTGTTACTATAAAGTCTATTCTTCCAGATGATTGGTTTTAAATGAGGTACAAAATTTGTGCAACATTTTGTGCATACATCTTATTTTATTTTATTAATTTTTTTATGTGTGTGAATGTACTGTCTGCATGTAGGTTTCTGCACCCATATCATGCAATTCCGCGGAGGTCAGAAGAGGGCCTCGGATTCCCCTGGAACTGGAGTTCTCCTAGAATTGGAGTTACAGATGGTTTTCAACCGCCATGTGGATGCTGGGGATCGAACCCTGGTCCTCTGCAAGAGAAGTCGGCACTCTTAAACACTAGGCCATCTCTCCAGTCCCGTGCATACATTTTAAATATATCTATATATTACTAAGATAAAAAAGTTATACTTGATATACAAAAATCACACATTATTCTAAATTTTACTTGTCTAGTAAATTAACAAAATAAGATTTAAAATTTTCAATTTATCTGTTTTATGTATATGAGTGTTTGGCCAGCATGTATGCATGTATGTGCAAGTGGTGACTGCTGAGGTCTGAATATGGTGTCATATTCCCTTCAACTGGGGTTAAGATCAGTTACTAATCACCATGTGAGTGCAGGGAACCCAACCTGTCCGTCTTCAAGAACAGCTAGTACTCTTAACCACTGAGCCATTTCTCCAGCCTTGCAAATATTATTCACTTGTTTCTTCATCTCAGTTTGCCTTTAAGTGCTGAAGCTGTATTCCATTTCTAAAAATAAAAAAGCTATATAATATGAATGAAAATGGAAGAAAATAGGAGTAATAGAGGACATGTAATAATCACTGAGTATTTTCAATGTATGGCAAAAAGATGTCCCTTTGCTAGATTCCTTGGTATACATACCTTAAAGAAATGAAGTGAATGGCTTAGGCTATAGTCGTAAATATATGTGGCTTACTATCTTATTTTCCTTTTGAACTTTATGGTTCTCATTAATTCAGTAAAACATCCTTCTTGTGACTCAATAAAAGGAGGAACAGTTGTATTTATTTTTATGTTTTTTATAGGTTAATTCCAAAAACATTCAGTTATTCACATTTTTTTAATTTTTTTTATTATTAATTTTATTTATTTCTGTATGTGTATGAATGTACTGTCTGCATGCAAGTTTGTTCACCCGTATCTTACAGTGCTGCCGAGGTCAGAAGAGGGTGTCGGATTCCCCTGAAACTGGAGTTCTCCTGGAATTGGAGTTTCAGATGGTTCTCGGCCGCTATGTGGGTTCTGGGGATCGAACTTGGGTCCTCTGTAAGAGCGGTCGGCGCTCTTAACCACTAGGCCATCTCTCCAGGCCTCAGTGATTCACATTTTGACAGTAGAGTTGTATGCAGGTAAAGAAACAACATTACATTCCTACATTACATAGCAAGTTGATGAGTAACATCAGGCACTATATTCACAAAAAATCCACTGCAAAAAACAGAAAGGTTTTCTCAAGGTGGAAGGGGGAGGTAGGACATCTAGCCTGCAGATAAAAAAAAAAAAAAAAAAACAAAACAAAAAAACCCACAAAGAAATAAAACGGAATTACTCACTTTGCCTTATAAAGTGAAATTTGGTGCCTCCATCCACAAATGAGGGACACCATATATCATTTTTTGGGGGCGGGGGACTGTGTTACTTCACTTACCATAATGGCTTCTAGTTCCATCCATTTACCTCCGAAGTTCATGATATCATCTCTCTTGACCACTGCATAGAATTTCATTTCGCAGATGTACTATATTTTATCCACTCATCAGTTGAGGGATATTTGGGTTTCTTCCAGCTCTTCACTATTGTGAAGAGTGCTGCAATAAACATAGATGTGTATGTATCTCTACAATAGGATGAGTCTTGTAGGTATATACCCATGAGTAGTATGACTGGCTCAGATGGTAGGCTCATTTTCAGTTGTTTGTTTGTTTGTTTGTTTGTTTTGTCTTTTCAAGACAGGGTCTCCCTGTAGCCCCAGCTGTCCTGGTACTCACTCTGTAGATCAGGCTGACTTTGAACTCACAAAGATCCCCCTGCCTCTGCCTCCCGAGTGCTAGGATTAAAGGCATAAACTACCATGCCCAGCTTATTTTCAGTTTTTTTTTTAAAGAGGATTCCACACTGTTTTCCATATGGGTTGTAAGAGGTTGCATTCCCACCAGCAGTGAATGAGCATTCCCCTTTCCCAAAAACCTGTCCAGCATTTGATATCCTTTATTTTCTTCATCATAGCTAGTCTTACTGGAGTAAGATGGAGGAGTATTTAAATAGAAATTAAAAACACAAGTGCCACTTCAGAGTTTCTTTCTTTCTTTCTTTCTTTCTTTCTTTCTTTCTTTCTTTCTTTCTTTCTTTCTTTCTTTCTTTCTTTCTTTCTTTCTTCTTTCTTTCTTTTCAATATTGCTCTTTTTTTTTCTGACCGGGTTCACCTATACCCACAGCTAACCTGGAAATTGCTTTGTAGAACAGGCTGGTCTGGAAACTGCAGGTTCTTTGGACTAAAGGAATGTGGCACTACACCTGGTTATGGGTTCTTTTCTTAAAAATGATGATCCTGTGGGGACATCACAAATACTGAAAAGTCACTTTGCCTGCAGGATTCTCCAATCTTTAGTATGTTTACTCTGACCTCTCCAGTCTGCTTCCTCAGTACTAGGGTCCTGTGTGCTATATTTCCTGTCCCTTGATGTTTTAGCAATTTAGAATTCTAAGCTTTTCTGGAAGTAAGACTTAGCCATGCCAAAATTACATAGACTCTCCAATCATCTGTGATGCTTTTGGAATTCTAGAGAATTTTTCAGATTTTGTTGGGTTAGGATTTGGGATATTTAAACAAATTCTTTCAATGATTTTATGCATGTTACTGTAAGAAATTCATTAGCTTGAGGAAGACTGAATTTTTTTCTCCTTCACACACTACAAATTTAGGAAAGCCTGATTTGCCTTCTTCCTAAAACCAAAGCCATTTAACTAATAAAATTGTTGTAAAGAAGGAAGCCTGTATTATCACCTCATTTTTAACTGAGATGTAATTATTACTTAAACATTTTCTATTGGAAATGTCCAACAAAAATTTATCATTTGCTACATTTTGGCAAAGGAAAATAAGCACATTTAAGAATTCCTACATTGTAATCTTGACTCAGACATTGCCTTTTTAACCTAGGGCAACTAGCTTAAATTTTATCTTGTTAAAAATTAATGTTGACTCTATAAATTACACATGCATGTGATAGTCTCCCAGAAGGAAAAATTCAAATACCATATAAAAAGCTAAAGATTGTTCTGACAATCACCTTTTATTCCAGGTCTATATCCAAATTAACTGAATATTATTAAAAAAAACATAGAAATTTAAATATTGATGTATAAGAACATATACAAATGCTTAGATGTGTTATATGCTATACTTTAGAGAATATTTGTTGCTGAATATTTTTGTTTCATGAGTGTTCTTTTGAATAATATAACTTCTGAGTTTTTCTGTGTCAGCAATAATGCACATTTATTTTCCTTGGCTGTTTTATAATATGCTGTGGTGGTGTGAATGAGAATGTCACCTGCAAGCTTCAACTATTTGGACACTGAGTCCCAGTGTGTGGAACTGTTTGAGGAGAATCATGGAACCTTAGGAGGTGCAGCTTTCCTGGAAGAAGCATGTCACCAGGGGCAGGATTGAGAGTTCAAGAATGAAATCTTGCCAGATTTCCAGTTGTTCTGCACTTTCTGTGCTTCCAGCTATCTTTACCACTATTATGGACCCGTTCCCCTGGAACCATAAGGTCAGCTTACCTCTTCATTTTATAAGTTACTTTGGTCACTGTGTTTTAATACAGCAACAAAAAGAAACCAAAATATCCGTACTTCAGACAATGCACAAATTCGTTCTTCATATATTTACTGGTCCATCATAGGAACCTATTCCTGGTGTTCTTTGTCCTATTTTTAATTCTCACAAATTAATTATTGAATACTCTTGAATCAGTATCTTCATTAATATTTGTAACTGTTCCTACGAATTACATATTTTACTATTACACCTTCAAAGCCTTCCAGTGCCCACAAACTGAATAGGTAGCATTCAAAAACAAAACCCAAAAAATACCACATTAGGAAGAAAGGCAATTTGTTATATTCTCTGCTCCACGTTCTCTTACTTGAACTGGCCATATTAGGTAATTATATATGGATATGAGAGAAATAATCTTCCTGTCACTTTTCAAATTTTTTACTCTGGTAGAAATAATCAATTTTATAACTATTAAATGATTAAGGTAGATTGAGTGTCTACAGGAAGCAATGTATTATGAGTTCAGACTGATCAAAGTGTTTCTATGGAGATTAACTAAATCATACTATGTCTTCTGTCTTCTAAGTCTAATTTGAGTTCCAAAATCACCTCCAATAGGTCCTTTGGTTGACTTTAAATAATTTTATTAACCATTGGTGGATCAGAATAAAAGAGAAGGACTGCACTGCACTTTAACATAGATTAAAACACGCAATTGTATTTGTTGATCAATGTCCAGAGGAAAACAAAATAGAAGTAAAATGATGTCTGAATATTGGTGGTAGTAAAATAAAAATGATATGAATAACAACATTTTTGTGATTTTCTTCACTTAAATATTGATGAAATATTGGTTTTATAGATATTTATGTAATTAAACGTCCATGTTGTCATCAAACATTTGATTTTAAAGATTGGTGAAAGGAAGAAAAGAACAGTTACGTTTTTATTCTTTGATGTTTGAGAATAAATGAAAGAGGAACCAATGATTTACAGACTGATAAAATCTTAGCGAGGAGTAATCATTCATTTTATGAACTTTGACTTATGAACTAGCTACTGAATATTTAATCTATCTGAATGAATATAAGCTTGATAGCACTGTTTCCTTAGAGGCTTTACTGGTTAAATTCAATAAAAGTCAGAATTGTTTCTTCAATAATACACTCTCACCTCATACTCTTGGTTACATGAATTCAATTCTTCTTTTATAACAAAATGATTTCTTTTAAATATATTTTATTTTTTTTCTTATATGTATGGATGTACTGTCTGCATGTAGGTTTGTGCACCTGTGTCCTGCAATGCTGCAGAGGTCAGAAGAGGGTGTCTGCTTCCCCTGGTACTGGAGTTAAAGACGATTCTCAGCCTCCATCTGGGTACTGGGGATCGAACTTGGGTCCTCTGCAAGAGCAGTTGGTGCTCGTAAGGGCTAGGCCATCTCTCCATCCCCCAAAATGATTTCTTATGTTGAATGCTATATTTCATTACAATTTTGTACTCTTTTCTGACAAAGTGAAGTAAGTATAAATATTTCTGAAGAACAAATTATTTTTCAGCTTTAAAATTTGTTCTTCCCTTATGTGCTAATACACTTGAAATTATTTCATTAAAATATTGTTTTAATATCTGGGCATGTTTAATCCCATAACTCAGGAGACAGAGGTAGACAGATCTCTCTGTGACAGAGGCCAATCTAGTCTACATAATGAGTCCTATGCCAACTTTAGCTACAGGGAGACTCTGTCTCAAAAACCCAAAACCAAAAAATAAAATATTTTAAAACAAAAACAATAAGGCTGTTATAATTTGATCTTTAAAACTAAACTTAGTGTAATTAGAAACCTCAGAGAACATTTTTTCATAAAAATAAATAATTTATAAATCAACTAATATACGATTGTGATTTGAAGCCAATCCTCCTTTTTAGTTCCATATGAACATATCACAGTGAAGCTATTTATATAGCATATAAACATTTTACTATAAAAGCAATGTACTGTGTAAAATTATAAATTTTAAAAATGTAAACAGAAAAAGAATAAAATCTACTATCATAATAATATTCCAGATGTTTATCATTTTGTAGAATGGCTAAATATCACTAATAAAATGTCATCAAAAAATTTATTAATCTCAGAAACTTTGTTTTCTAAAGCATCTTGCTTCAAAAATAGCTACATATAAGTCATACACATATTACAGACCAATGAATTTTAGTTTATGTTTATGCTAACATTATTCAGTTATGTATTAAAATCTCACAGATACAATTCAGTTTTATAGTTTGTAAAGTAAGTGAATGCATATAAGTTTTGTAGTAAAATTAACTTATATTTTCCTATCAGTGACATACATATCCTGATTTATTAATATTTTAGTGAACATTTTATCAAGTTAGATAGGCAATCCCTATTCTTTTTTCTGTTTGTTCATTTGTTTGTTTTTAGATAGGGTTTTGCTGTTTTGCATAGCTTGGCCTGGAACACCTTATGCAGACTAGGCTGGCCTTAAACACTCAAATATCCATCTGTCTCAGCCTCACAAGTGGTGAGATTAAAGTGTATGCCACCACACACATGCATCCCTTATCACAAGGATTTAAAATTTTAACAGGATGTAAATAAATGCTAGGTTGTGTGGAAAACCAAAGGGAGATGTAGTATTTAATAAACATACTGAAAAATAGATCTAAATTTGAGTGCATGCATATACCAGAAGGCTATACAACAGGAATCACAGAGCCAGGCAAGGAAAACCTCCCTGAGAATTGTTGTTATGGTAGAATAAAGACTTCCAAAATAATATAAGCAATTACCACAACCATTAATTGTTTCCCAGAACTTGAAGGTAAAACCCCATTACTGTAGACAGGAAATACTTTGGAAGCAAGACTTACACCAATCAAGCTGAAAATGATTGGAATCCTACTCTCTGAAGAATAGCTTTCTTAGTATAAGAAAGTAATATGTAAACTGCAAAGGGAGAAAACCCAGTCAATGATCCTACCCAGCTGTTAAACCTATGAACCACAATAATGATTTACCCAGCTGCCTCCATTGATATAGTAGTAGCAATTTTATTTTCATGGAAATCAACTTTCTTTTTTTTTTTTTTCTTTGAAATCAACTCTCTAATTGAACTTGAGGCCTACTCAGAAATGGGAAATCATGTATGAGATTATAAACTCAGTCAAGTATAAATGGCTGGAGAGGTCATAGGTCTTAGATAAGAACCTGTTTCTGCCATGTCCCAGGACTATGATAATATCTTACCCTATTCAAAAAATGGATCCTTATCTTTATAGAGAAATGTAGCTCTCAATGTATAAAGGAAGCTTCTTTTTGGAACAGAAGAAGTCTATTACAAGTTCCAAAACTGGTCAAACACAGAGAATAAGTGACTATGAAATACCCAGCCTTAAGTGACACAATTACAATATAATCTCTATAACTAAGACATAGAGTCATCCTAACAGAGAGAAGAGAAAGAACTTAAGAGCCAAATGGACAAGACACTGGCAGTCTAGATATGATTGGGAGACTGCTTCAATGAAACCGTCACAGTACTGAAATCTAAGGAGATCTGCATAATGACAAAACCAGTTTACATGCAAATATGGGTGGATTAATTTTACAGGTTCCCACCTCAAGATGAAGAGCTACAAGGAATTAATGGATGCTGAGGGAGAGACAGTGTTGTCCAAGGACTAGCTCACTGAGAAGTTATCTAATCTGAAGTGGGCACCCTGAATACAGGTACACATGAACACCACTAATGCGACTTAGTTCATCCTATATGTATATTTGTAAATGTATACATAATGTAAAAATGCTAATCAAAGAACAAGACAAGAAAGTGAGAGAGAGTGGGAAGATATGGGACGAGTTGGAAGGGGATTGGGAGGGATAAAAATAATACTAAAATATTCTCATATATGAAATTTTCAAAAATGAAAAACCTAAACACAAAAACAAACATAACAATTTTATTTTACTCACATTTTTACTTACTTGTCATATATATATCTATATATATATATATATATATATATATATATATATGGTTGTTGCAGGTGCTACAATGTGCATTAGTTGTTCAGAAGAAAGTTTTTTAGATTTAGTTCCTTTCTTCAACCAAAATGCTCAGAGATATTGAACTCAGGTCTTCAGGTTTTGTGACAGGACCCTTACTCATTGAGTCATTTTACCAGCTCCTCACATTATCTGGATAGGCATCATTTCAATAGTATCACACACATCACTCCACTCCATATCTTTACAAGATCATTGCACCATGGTAGATTTCATTTGTCAACAGGTTTTGTTTCTTCATTTAATTCAGTTTTATGTAGTTTCATTTACAGTAATTAGTATCATTTGTATTTCTAAATGTTCTTCCAGAAACATCATACTATTCTCCACCACTGCAAATAATTTTCATTTCTCCAAGTGTGTTGTTGGATGGCATTAGTTGTGTCCTGCCTGGTTGATCATTAGCATACTGGCAGATTTTCCTAGCACCCAGGAGCTAAGAATGTTTGCTATGAATGGCCTCACCTTCTACCATTCTTGGGGAAATGATATAGTCAAATAGAAGCTGCCTCACCAAGAACACGATGATGGCATCTTTTCGACACAGTAATTCACAGATTGACTACACTGAGTTTTGTAACTCTAATGTTCAACTCTCTTACCATCTGTGAGACTAGCATACTAGAGCTTCTTTAGCTACTATGCTGAAGGTGGTTCCAGCCAAAAGTATTTATTTATTTATTTATTTATTTATTTATTTATTTCTCCTTTTTGCTTTTCCTATGTTTCTTTTGACTTTCTTCCTGTGAAAGAATGTCCTGAACAAGTTATCTTCTCAACAACCCTGAAGCTCTGATGTTTATGAAGCCTCCACAATTGCTAGTCTCAGAGAACTAAAGTCTTAGAAGGCTACACTTGGAACATACAAAGTTTGGAGTAGTAGTTACTGGGGATTCAAAGCACTGAAATATGATGAACATTCTATTACACTGTTGGTAAAACTAAGATGTAAACAGAAACACATATCCAAATTAATGGAAAAAAAAAAGAAACACACATTCTGTTCTTGTCATCAGTCACTATTCTCTCTTTTATAACAACATGACAGACAGTTGACCTAAGCCTAAGAAGAATGAGCACAACTTCAAATAATAGTGAATTCAGAAAGGAAAATATTCTCCTAAGACAAAATCTGTACTTTAGGAAAGAAAACATGAAACACTAGATGACACAACTTTGATCAATTCAAATAGGAGTGACCTTGGATTCTGAGTTTTATTTTCCTGTTCTTTAGACTGTGGAGCACTAATGGACTAATTGATAAAATGATGAAGCTTCTTCAAATGCACAGAAAGACTTGAAAATATGATTGCTATCTGGTCATTATGGTCACTTAGTTGATAGTCTGTGAGATATAGAAAGTACTCATACTGTCTGAAATGGTGGCACTGAGGTAGGCAATGCATGCATTTCATTATCTTTCTCTGCAAAATATTAAATCTACCTGGGGTATTTCATCAAAGTCTTGGCAAAAGATGTAAAGAAGAATTAATTCCAGTTGGCGGGGATAGGGTAATAGGAGGGTGGCACTGGGAAAGGGGTATAAAGATGACTAAGATTGATTAAGATGTTCTGTATGAAATACATAAAAATTCAACAAGTAATTACAAAAAATTTTAATTAAAAAGACATCCCTGATACACCAGGGATGGATATTTACATAAGCTCTAAAGCAGTAGAATAAGCAAATACCAAGCTAGAAAAAAAGTAGTAAACAAACTGATGCTCTAGGCAATAGTGCTAGCAAAAATTCCTTTACACCAGAACTGACAGCCATGTGAAAAAGCTATTTCAAATGAATAAGCTCACTATTATTTATGCTGTCTAAACTCTCAGGCAACATTCATTTTGGTTCTATGAATGTTGGAGGCAACTGCCCTGTTTGAACTCTGTGGAAACATGCTTGACTACAGTTGCAAAACTGCCATTTGCTAAGAATGCTTATGATGACAGCTACAGACAGGTGTGTATGTTGACACAGGCTCTCAAGTGCAGTGTTCTTTGTGTTTATTTTTACTTCTGTATGAAAATTTGCTTTGTACCTTGCAAACAGGTCATATTTGGGTGCTAATTGTTTGCTGAGCCCCTCCAGGGAAATAGCCTATATTCTGCATAAAACTTTTTTTCTGAATACCAGCTTAGAGAACCCCATCCTTGGAAAAAAAAACCTTGAGTTAGAGACTCAGAATACAGAGCCTCATGGTCCCTGGTATTTTAAATATTAAACAGTCTCTGTGTGATATTTTATTAACAGATACCTCATTATCCCTCTGAGTTCACCACTACCCAACCACAAGTTGCATAGTATAAGAAAGCCACAAAGTGAAAAGGATTCTTTTGAACCAAGGTCTAGAGAATAGGGGACTAGAGTGCAGAGTATGCGTCTCTGGATTGGATTACTGTGTTAAAAGACACCTGCCCATGGCTCAGGGATCATTGTTGGGGGAGCAGAATAAGATCCTGGGTTGGTGCATGCACATAAAGAAAATGAGTTTTCTAACCTCTGAGAACTTACTGATATGAACTTAGAGCAATGCTGTTCTGCTGAAAGGCATTGGAGCCCACATATTTGAATGCAAATTCAGTTGCCAGGTAACATTGGGAGGCTGGAGCCCAGGGCTTTAAATGCAAATTAAGGCTTTTCACAATGCAGTGACATAAAATAGATTCTAAAATACATGTTATTTCTCTTTGGATGAACACTAAGCAATCATTATTGAGAACATTTCTGATGTGTTCTAACCTTTTTCAATCTGTCCTGTTCTTCATTCTAGAGTGTATTATCATTGTTTCAGCCTGTTTCTGCAAGGAATAGTGCTTTAATTTTTGGCATTTTGTGAATTCCTTCGTCTAACCTGATCCAAGATCCCTTAATTCCCTTTCCTTTCCTATTGCTAGTAACTGTAGGCTATGGGACCTACAATTGGACATTGAACTAGCTGGTTAGCCATGAGCACATGGCTCTGAAAAGGCTGTTTGTTTTGCTGGGAGACACTCTGATCTCACATATGATATTGAAGCTACATTGCAAAAAAGCCCTAAGGAGTTAGCAACTCAGGCTAAGTATTTAGTTAGCCATTGGAAAAACTCACATGGTAATATTGTCTTACATGGTTGTCACACATGGTTGTGTTGTCTTTGTGTTATTTTGTCTCCAGATAATTTTAAGCTATTTAAAAACTTTCTCTTAATTTTAGTACACAAAAATCTATAGGTTAAATTCCATCTCGCCATGCATGATTAATAATATGTTAATTTTACTTAGAAACCCAGGTACCCTAAACAACTTTTGAGTAAAAATATGGGCAAAATTAGTTAATTAATTATTTGAAAGACCTAGGCATTAAAATTCATTGTCATCTTTCAAACATGTTTCACCTTAAAGACTTTAGTCAAAACTAACCTTAATGAATTAAAAAAAAAATTCTTGGGGGAAAGAAAAATCTCTTTAAAAGACCCCCCCCACCAAAAAAGGCTTTTTACTCACAGATTTCCCAACTATACATGGCTTGTAATTTGGCATTGCCTGACTGCTGTGTGCACACCAGCTGCCAGAGCTATGTGCATGGCTCCCCACTTACTGTAGTAACAATTCATCTTAAATAGTGTTTAAATTTATTTCAATTGTCTTTTAGAATTAACTTGGTATAACAGAGTCTTTTAAGTTTAGCACTCTGAAAACAGAGACAATCAGAATTCTATGGGATTTTTAGGCCAACATGGTCTGACAAAAAGTGCTGGCTCTGATAAATTGTTTTTTGCTAATTATTTGTAAAAATTCTCATTAACAACATAAACTGAAAACTTTATTTCAATTTAAGTGAAAAATAACTAAAAAGTTGTTTTTTGTTTTCCTTTAAGTATCAAATAATGTAATTTTCTCCCCACAGGCAACCTTAAAAACTGTGTGGTGTGTGTGTATGTTTGTGTGTGTGAATTCATGTTTATATTTTAATTTCTTATAACTTTAAAGGTTTATTTCTACTAAAGAGTCAACTATAAACAAGGATGGAAAGATTCAACCCATAAAAACTATTTGCGGGGCTGGAGAGATGGCTCAGTGACTAAGAGCACCAACTGCTCTTCCAGAGGACCCAGGTTCGATTCCCAGCACCCACATGGCGGCTAAGAACCGTCTTTAACTCCAGTTCCAGGGGAATCAAATGCCCTCTTCTGACCTCCACGGCACTGAATTACACAGGTGCACCAACCTACATGCAGACAGTACACTCATACACATAAAAATTCATAAATTAATTTAAAAAGCTATTTGCTTTATGTCTTTTCCTAATGATGCTAGGTTTGAAAGATGCACAGAAAACTTCTCAAGCCAGGGATTCAATCTTTGAAACAAAATTTATTTAATTTGCTGGCATACCTGAAACCAATTGAGAAGACTAGTGCTCCAGGGGGGCCAATTGTTGGCGCACTAGGGCCACAACCTACTCCATGGAGGGAAGAGTGCAACATTGACTGTTTGCTACAGAGAGCTTTTTAAAAACAAAAACTGCAAAAACCATGAACCAGGGAAGCATTGGTAATTGTTAGTGAAACACAATTGTGAGGCCAAAGAAACACAATGTAAGCAGTAGTGACCTTTAAATTGATGGGTTGTGCTTAGCAACATGAAGCCCGTTGGAGAGTAACTGTACTCCTTCAGGGCTATGAAATTTCATCCTAACCTCAGGTATCTTTGGGAACTAGGAACTCAAGACTGGACTGTATTCTTGTGGTTAAGAAAGTCATGGAAACCAGGATTGCTTTAACTAACTCAATTTTATAGTTAACTCCTTCCTTCTGATTAATTCTTTCTCACCTGTTCCCAACATTGACAATTTTTAATTGGTTTTATATAGATTATTAATACATATTTACATACTGTTTAAATTAATTAAAGGCTGACTCTGGGTTGGAACTGGCCCTTCCATCCCAGGTTTGGGTCTGTTAATATAATCAACCAGGTACAGATAAATTGATTTCAAAAAAGGTTATGATTGTTTGTAATTTATTTTTCTTCATTCAGGCTAGCTGGTGTAATTGCAAATGTGTGATATAAATAAATTTTTACTGAGTATATACTGCCAACTACTGGTTGTACCCCTTCAACACTTGAGACAAAAATTTGTGTGGCCTCTACAGGTTCTCATAATGTTCGAGTGTAGTAGAGATTTTAGTCTTTAAGGATTAAAATAAAATAATAATAATAATAATAATAATAATTATAATAATTATAATTACTTCTATTCCAAATACAATTCTAGGATATATTTAAGTATGTTTTATCTGTATGACATTTAATCACTGGGTAAAATACCTTTTAAACAGAGTTTTGTGACAAGCCTAGATAAAATCTCCAAACGTTTAACAAATTTGATTATTTAAAACCTGCTCCAAGGCCTACTAACATAGCTTAAAGTTTATACTTTAAAATAACATGTTTAAAATAACTGTTTCATGTTCATAATAAAGGTACTTTAGTAAAGATTTATATACATAGAGTGATTGAACCTATGTAAGTAATAAAGTTCTTAAAAGCTTTGTTATGATAAATAAACGTAAAAGCTGTATAAATAATCTTTGTTTCTCTAAAGTCATGCTTCTATCAAGTAGTTAAAAAATAGAATGTATGTCTAGTCAATGATTGTTTAAATGGTGCTCAGTTTTTTTTTTTCCCTTTCATAAGCGTTGTCTACACATTATATGGTATTTAGAAGTTTGGTAAAATATAAAATACCTTTATTGAATAAAATTGGTCAAATGTTTTTAATATAAAAATGGTAACACACTTAAGCTAATTGGAGTTAAAAATTGTTATTAGTATTTGTTTTACTCCTAATATATACAAGCAAGACTCATCACCTACGTCTCACTTGCCTGGAGACAGAGCAGTTTTTAGCAGCCTGATATTAGCGAGTGCACTGCAAAGATTTAATTGGCCCACTCTTTCATGGATAGTGTGGTGGTTTGAATGAGAGTGTTCCCCCCATAGGCTTTAAGTATTCAGACATTTTGTCTCCAGTTGGTGGCACTGTTCTTGGAGGTCTTAGAAGGTGTGGCCATGCTGGAGGAAGTATGTCACTGGGGGCAGACTTAGTGAGTTTAACAAACCTTGCAGTGTCCAGTCTTTCTCTCTCTCTGCTTCCTGTGCTCATTGTGAGATGTGACACTTGGATTGCTGCTCCAGCTCCGGCCACCATGCTTCCTGCCACAATGGACTCTGATTCTCTGGAACCGTCAATTGTAAGCTCAAATAAACTCTTCCTTTTATAAGTTTCCTTGCTCATTGTGCTTTTTTTTCACAGCAACAGAAAAGTGACTAATACAGATAGCATACTGCTAGCATAAGCTTGCACCCTGTAGTGACTAAGAGATATTATAGGCCACCATAAAAATTTGTTGTCATCCCTTGACACAAAAGCCACAGTTTATAGATTAAAATACCATCTAAATATTTATCCCTGTGCTCATAACATGACTTGCAATGATAATTAATGTTTAAGTGTGAATACATCTTGCCATTTATTTTTTATTAGTATAATTAAAAGGGGAGCCCTTGGATGAGCTGCCAACCTGTTGGAAGCAATGCTTGGACAGACCCAAGAGTCTGATGTGTCACTTTAAAGGAAAAGTGGACTCTTTCACTTCTCACCATCTCTTGCCCTTTTCCCCAAAGCCTAAGGACCACTCACTGAAGATTGGTGCATCAAAGTATAAGTGCTGAGGAGATGGGGATAAATCATGATATTATAATAGATATGGACTGGACTTCCATTTGATCTGCATAATTGCATGTACAGGCCTGTCCAGCCAGACTTTAGAATTTGGGGTACCATGAAATTCCCTACTATGTGAAATTGGACACAAATATTTATTAATTGGGTTTGTGTAAAAGTTGCTTGTATTTACTGGTTGTTTTTTTTCTTTTTTGTATTTTTATTTGGGCATTAAAAATAGAAATATTTTTACAGAGCTGTCATAGCCATTTTGGCCAAAGATCATTGCCCAATACTTATATGATACTATCTGTGTTTATGGAAGCTAATGCAAAAAGGGGGAGATGTAGGCTTATATGGTCTGAGATTAGGTGTGTGCATGAGCTAGCATCCCAGCCAGCTCCTCATGGAGGCAGGAGTGAGGGGCAAAGGACCTCTCAAGCTATGCCCACAAATTGTGATGTGATGATGCAAAGGTCTGAGATTGGCCTCTGGGAGGTGATGTCATGCTGCCTGTATATGATCTGATGCATTTGAATAAAGCTCAATTCTGTATTTGGAATTACATGGTGCCTTGTGTCCATGTGCTATACTTTCACATGTGTGCTTTCTGTATGGCCCACTCTGGAAATGACCAGGGTATATCTTACCCCTTTCCATATACACATGCTGGATTACATGCATTTGTGCCTCTTACATCTGGCTTACTATTTGGCTCTACTTTTTATTATTATGCAAGTCTTCATTCTATATATATATATTATACTATTAATATCTATATATATATATATGATGTGTTGGTATGAGTGCAGGGTGCATATTCCATGGTGGACATGTGGAAGCCAAAGTATAGCTTTCAGTAGTCTGTTCTCTCCTTATACCATGGATTCAGTGATTAAACTCAGATTGTTAGGTTTTTATTGAGTCTTGTAGATATCCTAACCAGAGTATCCAAGTCTAAACTGTGGCAAGCACTTTTACCTGCTGAGCCATCTCACTTAACCACAATTTATTTTTATATATTAAAATGATTTTGTTATGCAATTATTTTAGATTTTTACTATGAAAGTAGAGACAAAAAGCATCTTACAATGACAATTATCTGAAATATCAAAAGAATATGATTAACTGATATTCACAAGCAATTTAAAATAAATAAATACTTCTGATGTATTGTAAGCAATGGGTTGTTGTTCAATTTTATTTTAAATTAACTTATGAAAAGCATGAGTAGTGTGAAGCTTACTGCTTCAACACAAGTTGATATGCTCTTTAAAGATTTATGCTCCTCCCAAGCCTTCCAAGAACACCTTAAAATCATCGGGTTGATGATATGATGATGCTCACAAAGTCACCCAATAATACAATAATCTTTTCATGAGATTTGTGCTTAGAATTAATTGATTGATGAATAAAGAATGAATTATTGGTTTTCCTTTGTCGTAATGTCTCAGTAAAAGACAATTCTTTAATGACCAACAGTGACATAGAGATTGCTGCCACCATGTCTGTGAATATCTTATTGTGATAATGTATGCTGTGAACAAGAAAATCATTGGCCATGTAACTGAGAATAAGATGTTTCAAAGAATTCTCTGAAATTTTTAATTATGAAGAGGATAAGATTATTTAAGAATTTACAGAAATAACTAAGGAACAAATAAGGCTTTAGATTTCTGTTAAAATATAATTAAATATTTCATTAGAATGTTTAAACTAAGCAAACTACCACATATTGTCATACAATATTTTTCATGGTTTGGGTTACATTTTTAATTGCATTATAAATTTTATTATCTACCTTGCAAAATGTTTATGAAATTTGATTCTTTGTTTTCCTCCTTAGCTCCTAATCTGGGATTATTAAAAATTATTGTCTAGCATAAAAAGCAAATAGAAAATAAAGAATTTCAAATTAACTAATGCATTTTGATCGTTAAGTTAAAAAGTCTGAAACTGGTGACTGTATATCTTTCTTAAAGTTTTATTCAATTAAGAGTTACCACAAACTCTAAATTGTGTGTGTTATAAAATCACAGCAAAATTTCAATAGATAAGAGAAAGTTGAAATGTGTCAGATGGATACAGCTTCATTTAAATTCTATTCATAAAATATAACCTAGAGTCTCCTGAAGTCGCACAGGCCAAGTTATTAATAAGGGTGCTTGTCCTGTATTAAACCTTTTATCTTTAGACTGTCATCCACATAATTCAAAAAGTTCATTTAAACTACAGAGTATCACTAACTATAAAAATAGTGCATGAGCCAAGCATTTTCAGATGGGTGACACAGAAATGTTAATTTACAACATACCAGTACTTATCCAAATATTCATTCCTCTCTAAAAACGTAAAATAGGAGAAAATCACTTCAATTGAATGGGCTAAATTATCAAAACTTATGACCAAATAAGACTGCATTCTACAAAATAAGAAATAATTCCTTATATGGAGCAATCATTCAAACTTGAGAAATCATTTTGATCACTGAATTAAAATACAAACTTCAATTTTAAATAATTCTCCAGTAGTTTTATATACTTGTAATGAAGATGATCCAATTTAATTACTATAGAAAATCTCAAACTGATTTACACTGTGTTATAATATGAATTCTCATGTTATCTTCATCTCTCAGTATTCTTCTCTTATGAAAATAACTGATTTTGAGGGCTGGAAAATGGCTCAGTGTTGAAAACCATGTATTGCTCTTCCAGACAAGCTGATATTTCAATTTGCAACATCTGTGCCATGCAATTCACAGTCAGCTATAACTCTAGCTCCAGAGAACCTCAGATAGTCTTCTGGCCTCCAGGGTCCCAGCACATTGTGAACAAGCCCACAGACAAATACACACTCACATACATGTAATTAAAAATGAAAAGAATTTAAAATGCCTGATTAATCTTTAGCAATAATATTATTTGTTTGCATTAATAGCAATGTAATACCAGCCAGAACTTGACAATTTAAGTCCATATTACTGAAGACATTACATGTATGAGTCACAGAACAAATAAGGAGAAATCCACGTGGTACTGACCTTGAAGCTTCATCTCAACATTCTAGCTTTTATAGAATTAGAACCCCTCTATGCATGGTCCTGGAAGAGGAAAGTATGCCTCAACCTTACCAAGCTAGAAACACTGTGAGTTACAATAAAAACATCCCTGTCATGATAATGGCATAAATATGGGAAGCTGTCACCTTCTGAGTGTATTAAAGGCAGGTTTAATAAGCTCATACCTGACATTGTTATCAGAATCAAGAACCTGTGGCTAGAGTATTCCTAGTTACTTTGATGTTATTGTGAAAAGGAGAGATTCTATAAACTATTTCTCTTATTGCATATTATTGGCATAAAGAAAGGCTACTG
Source organism: Rhizomys pruinosus (assembly GCA_009823505.1). Lineage (NCBI taxonomy): Eukaryota > Metazoa > Chordata > Mammalia > Rodentia > Spalacidae > Rhizomys > Rhizomys pruinosus. The sequence goes on from VZQC01004974.1 coordinate 2,123,215, forward strand.
ATTATTGAAGATTGACTTGGTAACTGCTTATTTGCTGAAGTTTTCTAGTGGAATTTTTGGTAAAACATATAATACATATCATCTGCAAATAGGGAAAATGATATATTCTTCCGACTTAGTTCCCCTTTCATTCATTTCTCTTGTTTTTATTGCTGTAACAATACTTTCAAACAATATATTATAAAGGAGTGGAGATAGTGACTAGCTTTGTGTGACTCTTGATTTTAATAGGAAAGTTTCCATTTTTTTTCCATTTACAGCAAGATTGGCTGTGGTTTTGTTGTATATAGTGTTAACTTTGTTGAGTTAAGTTCCCTCCAATTTAATTTTCTCTAAGACTTTTATCATAAATCCATGTTGGATTATGACAAAGGCCTTTATTTGCATCTGTTGAGAAAATCTGCATCTGTATGATTTTCATTTTAAGTCCATTTGTATTATTTATTATACTTATTCACTTACAGATGTTGACCAATCCCTGAATATCTGGAATAAAGCCAACTTGATCATGGTGGATGACCATTCTGATGTGTGTCTGTATGTGATTTTCATGCATTTGGTTGATAATTTTTGAATTTATATTAAGGGTATGGATCTCTATTTTTCTTTACTTCTGCTGTCTTTATCTGGTTTGGGTATTTCTCAAAAATGTGAACTGTATTATACAAATCTAAATTTATATATCTATATCTATTTATATCTATATATATGGGTTTGGGGTGTTTTCTGTTTTTCTCTTTTTGATTTATACTATATTGTTTGAGATACTCTAAACGTCTTGTAGAATTCTGGCTTGAAGCCATCTGGACCTGAACTTTTTTATTTGGGAAGTTTGTAGTACTATATCAATTTCCATATTTGTTATTGGTATGTTTAAGACCCTGATCTGTTCTTGATTCTGCTTTGTGGTTTCCATGTAGTTAGAAATTAATCCATTTCTTTTATGTTTTTAGACATAATTGAGTACAGAATTTTAATATATTCCATTATAGTGTTCTGGATCTTTTGTGGTGTCTGTTGTGATATTTCCCATCTTGTCTCTAATGTTGTTAATTTGGATTTGTATTTTTTTTTTCTTTCTTTTGGTTAAGTGGACAAATGTGTCTATATTTTTTTATCTTTTCAAAAGAACAGTTCTAAAATGTATTGACGTTTTGTATTATTTTGATTATTTCTATTATTTCCTGTTTTTTTTTTCCTGTCTGCTAGGTTTGTAATTTGGTTTGTTCTTTCCTTTTCAAACTCTTGAGTTGTACTGTTAATCATTTAAATATTTTAAAATCCATACACTGAAACTGTTTACTCTCTGTTTATAGATACCATTCAATCATAATTAAAATCATATTTACCATTTGTAAGAATTTTTACAGAATTCATAAGTTTTTTTTTTCTAAATTCATAGTGACAGGATCAGAAATATGATTTCTGCATGCTCAGAAATTATCAGCCAAAAGTTTCTCCATGTATCAATGTGAGAATTAGAATATTTGTGCTAGGAAATCTGTAGCCAGGAATGCTTTATTATTTCCCACACAGAATACAAAAACTAATTTCAAAACCTTTATCTCACCAACGAATTATAGACCAAGAAGTTGAGGAGTCCATAGGTCATGAACCGGTCACAATTCTGCATCTTCGCAACATCAGGACACTCTTTTTAGAACCTGAATCTCTTGCTTCCATTTTCCAAGACTAATACATGTTATTATTCTTGCCAACACCAAAGGGATGAAGAAAACAGAAAGAAAGTTTCATAAGGCGAAAAGAAAACAAATAAAAAGGAAGCAAACAGAAAGCTAGATAAGTGGGAGACAGCGGAGTGAAATAACATAAAGAAAGCAAAGGAAGAAAGAATGAGGCTTCCACAACTCCTCAGGGGAAAATACATATATTTCTTTCTGCACTGAGATTGAATTCAATGATTTTTTTGTACTGTTTATTGTCTTCCTCTCCTAATTCTCATATAACATATTTCAAGGTGACAAATTGTTCCTTTGGGTAATATTTTATATAGGTGGATGCCTTTAAGATGTAGGCAATGTTGATGTTAGAAAATGTTTCAAGGTGGGAGAAATGTGTTTGGAATTGAGGGTTCTCAAGCTTGTGTGTTCCCAACACATGTTTTTTTTTTTTCTTTTTCTCTTGACCCATAGTCTCACAGCTATTCTTCTTCCTCACTCTCATGTTAAAGGCCCTTAATATCTCAAGCAGGTATGCATGGGGTGCCTGGGTAATTACCAAGAAAATGTGAAAAAACATATGAAAGAGCTGTCACAATGTTTTTCTTGAAGCTGCTATGCAGTCTGTATTTTACTGACTCCAACTGTTACCCATTTAGATCCACAACTATGTTCCCACCAGGATGATTCTTTTCTCTTGCTTCTCTGAGTCAGTGACTCAGAACAATCCAGTTACTTAAGTATGGCCAGTACAACAAGATATAGGAATTTTCCAACAGGAAGATGTAGCTCTGGTACTACTTTTTAGTTGGGATTTTGGTCTATACAACAATATTGCTCCATAAATTTTCTTATCTGTTCTGCAGAGTCTGTTACCTCTTCCCTTTTCCTTCCTTCATCAGTCTTAATAATTTTATTCACTATTGTTTTCTCCCATATGATACATTTAAAGTATAGTATGAACATATTGAAGAAAACATGAAAACATGAAGATTTAGGATCTGTGTATTCACTGTATAGAAGATAAAAGCTCACCACTTGGAGAAGAATAAAACTAAACCCCTACTGCTCACCATGTACAAAAATCACCTCCAACTAGATCAAAGACCTCAATGTGAAACTTGAAACTCTGAATATGATAGAAAAAAATGTCAGTAGTAACTACAAGACATAGGCTTAGGAAAAGACTTTCTAAACCAGACAGCAGATGCACAAAGAATAAGGTCAACAATTGACAAATGAGACCTTATTAACCTCAAGATCTTCTGTACAACAAAAGAAACAATCAAAGAAGTGAAGAGAAAACCCACAGAGTGGGAGGAAACCTTCAACTGTGATACATCTGATAGAGCATTAACATCCAGACTAAACTAGTCAGAAAACAAAGGAGGAAGAAAACAAATGACCTACTGAAAAGATGGAGTAAAAAGTTGAACAGAGACTTCATAAATGAAGAAGTAAAGATGGCCAAGAAACATCTTAAAAAAGTGTTCATCACTAATAATTAAGGAAATGCAAATTAAAACCACCTTAAGATTCCATCTTACTCTGGTAAGACTAGCTATGATCCAGAAAACAAAGGGTACCAAATATTGGAAAGGTTGTGGGGAAGGTGAATACTCATTCACTGCTGATGGTAATGCAAACTCATGCAACCCCTATGGAAAGCAGTGTGGAGAGCTCTCAAGAAACTGAAAATGAGCCTACCACCTTATCCAGTCATACCACTCCTGGGTATATACCCACAAGACTCATCCTATCACAGAGATACATGCACATCTATGTTTATTGCAGCTCTCTTCACAATAGTGAAGAGCTGAAAGTAAACTAAGTGTCCCTCAACTAATGAGTGGTTAGAGAAAATGTGGTACATCTACACAATGGAATTCTATGCAGAAGTAAAGAAATATTACATCATGAACATTGTGGGTAAAAGGATGGAACTTGAAGCCATTATGCAAAGTGAAGTAATACAGTCCCAGAAAAACATATGAATGGTATCCCTCATTTGTGGATGCTAGCACCAAGTCCCTAATTGAAAGGCAAGCTGAGCAAACTTAATGTTATATTTCTTTGTATTTGAAGGCAACTATGTTGTTATAATGTGAATCCCTTAATGGGCTCTAGAATTAACTGACCACTTGATTTCAGACTTCATAATTGTGGTATATGTGCAGAGGGTATGTACTCATATTTTAGAGTAATATAAAATTAAAGGGAAAAATGTGACCTCCTAAGTGTATTTTGGAATTAGCATACAGTTTATTTTCAGAGGTCATAAATTTGGTATGTATGTGATGTATATATAGGCATACTTTGGAACAATACAAATGGGAGGGAACAACAAGGACAAAAAGACTATAACAAAGAACTGACTTAAACGTTTAACTTCTGCCGAAACAACAAACCTCTTCAGAGAAATACTTTAAAAATACTGAGAAAAAATATACAAGACATGTATGGCAGAATGCATAAACTGGGATGGGGTGAGGGGCATGGAAAAGGGAGTGTATCTAAATTGGACTGAGAAATGATGTATGAAACACACAAAACACCAATAAAATATTTTATTTAAAAAAGAAGATAAAAGAAGATAAGCTCATGAATATTAGGAGAAAAAGTAATATATGATGACGCCTGATCGTGGTATCTCATCTGTTCAAGATTTCTGCTACAGCTTCATGGGAACTTGAGAGTTGGAAAATCTTACTCTGTACAATAGTGTTTCTAGTATCTAAGCATTCGGGGAAATGACTCGTCCTAATTACATAGTAACATGGTCTTGTATTTTCTGATTGGGATTGGCCCATTGATGAGGGCTAGAGACTTATTCTGTGAAAAAGTTGAAGGCCAAGAAAATTAAAGGATATCTGCCAAAAAGACACTACTAACCATCACCTTAGAAATAAGATTGGTTTATAAAATTCAAGATGCACTTTAATATTCATTCAAGACCTCCGCAGCATTGCACGACACGGGTGCACAAACCTGCATGCAGACAGTACATTCATACACATACAGAAATAAATAATTTAAAATAAAAAGCTGTAGCATGCTAACTTTAGATTTTTGTTAGGATAACGTGGGGCCTTAACACATGATCTGGAGACTTCTGTAAGTGACTCCCAAGGATACTGGAGTTGAAAATTCTGTTGAATTTGATCGTGCAGAATTTCCCTCCTTCTTTCCTTAGTAAATTCAGCACTATATCGTTTTGAAGACTTGTCTCTGCAGCAGTTAAAATATTTAGGTTGATTTAGTTTCTCTTCCAATGCTGTGACAAAACACTCTGACCAACATCAACCTGGGGAGGAAAGGGTTTATTCAGTTTACATCTCCTGGGTCACAGTTCATCACTTAGGGAGCCCAAGGCAGGAACTCAGGGCAGGAGCCTGGAGGCAGGAGCTGAAGCACAGGCCATGGAGGAATGCTGTTTAGTGGCTTGCTCCCCTGGCCCATGCCCAGCCTGCCCTCTTATATGGTACCCAACAACCTGTGCAGAGGTGGCGCCACCCATAATGGGCTTGGCCCTTCCACATTGCCCAACAATCAAGACAATACTCCACAGATGTGGCCACAGGTCAGTCCAAAGGAGCCAATTCCCCATTTGAGGCTCCCTCAAGCCAGGTGTGTCAAGTTGACACTAAAGCTATCCAACACAGTTGATATTAACTTTATAACAAATTCTGTATGCAATATAATTTGAATATATTTAGCAGTAGTTTCAAATTTCCAGTGTTAATAACAGTAATGTCGCATATGGTAACATATAACTTGTATCATCATTTGAGAAATATTTTATATAAAATTGACAAGTTATGTTTGAATAATCCATGAACTGACATATATTCTATTCTCATCTTCCATGATTAAAATAAAATATATCATCCCTTGGTTTCATGTTTTTTTTCAATGTTTCAATAACTTTATTACATGGATTAAGATAAATTCTCCTTATTTCATTAAACATTTTATAGGTTTCCTGTGTTACTGGCTATTTGTATAGACTTCCATGCTTCTTAATTCAGTATAAGTGCAAGCAGTACAGATATATATCTGCTGTGATAAAGAAATTGACACTGAGGTTGTCAGTGAGCTTCTCCAAGATTGATGATCCTCCTTAAACAGAAGACATCATTATCAGTTCAGGGTCACCCAGAAGCAAATCATGGAACTGTCAAAAAATGACATGACTTCATTTTTGTAAAAAGACATTACCTATATTTTATTCTTTCTAGTAAGTCTCTTTTTGTGTGGAAAAATATAATGAAGGCTATATGAGAAATTTAAACTGTAAACTCACTGATAATTCAAAGTAAAAACTGCATTTTCGGTTATCTTCTTACATACAAAAATATTCTATCATCATATAGATTTATGTATATGTTTGCATGCATGTATTAAAGTTAATGTTTTATAATCAAATAATTAAATGTAAAAAAGTTTAAAAGGCAAATATTGGGTACATAATGGCATGTAAATGGTGTTCATAGTAACACAAGCAGTATGTAAAATAGTAGATAGAAATATGTGTCTATATGTATTAATATTGTGTTATAAGTACTGACCATCTTAAGTAATTCAGAGGTCATTTCTGCATATCAGTTTTCTCATGTACATAGTGATCACTTAAGAATGTTAGCATGAGATCAAAGAAAATGCTCACGGTCAGCATGTAAAACATCAGGCTTACTGAAATTTCCTAACTAGAGAAGAGCCAATGTTGGGCACTTATAATCTTCAAAGCCATCTATCAGTTATTCTCTCCACAGTGCCTTGCATTCAGACACCTCATGGAAAAGAGCTTCATAGACAAGACAATGTAATAATTGACATTATATGCTTGTTCTGTTCCATGTAGGACCAGAATTCCAAACTACAACTGGTTTCTTCCAACATGCAAGAAAGCAGATTCTGTTCTAGATAACAATAACTAATTCCCAATATTGTTAATAGATTACTTAATAGGATGTTCAATTTCTAATGCATTTTAAACTATTGATTCCACTCGACTAGAGCTGGATAAGGAGTTAAACCATGTCAGAGTCATGATATCACATGTCTTTTTCTTAAGGACCATATACTGTTTGTAAGGTGACTATTTTTCTATTTTGGATGGTGTTTGAAATGTATACTAACTTTTATTGGCTTATTTAATTACGAATAAAAATTAAATATTCACATATATAGTAACACATATAGGCTACATATATTTAGTATGTGTGAATGTGTGTATTTCTCTGTGTGTATGTGTGTGTGTGACATTCATGAAAAAGAAAGGAGTAAAATTTTGTCCGAGAATAATGTGAAGAATTTACTAGATACTATTGCCTTACAACCTAGATTTAGGTTATCTTTTAATAAAAACTTTCCAGGTAGTTTATAGCTAAACTATTGAAAAAGTACAGGATAAAAAGATGAAAAAGAAAAGCCCTTCAGTTCTACTTATTTGCAAGATATTCCTTACAATTTCTGTGAAATTAGATGTTATGTATCATTTTGAAGAAGTGACCATGATAATCAATGTGTGCTCTGAAAAGTGAAACCATGTGGAACTCGTATGCCTCAGAATATTATTTTAATTATGAGGCAATCATGTCTTTCACTAGAAGAAATTTTATTATGTGCTGCATTTTTGATTAACATAGCCTTTCCTATGCAGTCACTGTTGTCTTTCTTTGAGGATGTTTAGTCATAGGATTGTGTTGGAAAGCTGAAACAGGTGGGCTTTAATCAGTTCTTTTGAAAGAGAGATTTGCAGGACTGTCCCAGTGACTAAGCAGGATTGCTTATTTAGAATTCTGAGCCCATTTCATACAAATTGAGTAAGTGGTTCTCCCTAGAAATATACAATTTTAATTCTCTTTAATTCATCCCTCTATCATTTTATCAAAAAACCTAATTACAAATAGCCATTGTACACCAGATTGGGTTTCTGCCTTTTTAAGTGAAACTTTTCTTAATTATATACTCATGATTCTAAAATAGTCAATGAATTGATACCCAATTTTGTCTCCTACAAACATTCATATTTCCAAGGTTTCCAGATTACTCCAAAGGAAGGACATACTTTACATGATAAATACCTGATACTGAACATAAAATATTTTATTTACATTGATATTTTATTTGTATGAAAAAACATGAATCAGACTTATCAATTCAGTTTTACTTGACTACTTTTTGAGACATATCTGTGCTTCATTCCATTTCATGAGAAGGAATCATGCTACTAAAGACAAAGTCAGGCACCAAAAATACAATTTCTGATACATGCTATGTCCAAACATGGACTATGAGCTCCATAATTACCACTCTGTGGATTCTTAAAAACACAGTGGTTGGCGTATTTAGAAGTATTAAGTACGTGACATTTTGATGATTGAATGATATATTTTAGATGTATATTTATAAGATAATGGACTAAATTATTATTTATTTTGGCTGAAGGGTGCAGCTGCACAGCTCCTCATGTACCAGCCATGTTTCTCTTGGTCAGGTGTCACAAGTATACCGCCTTCACCAATGGCAGAATCCATCACCGTGTTCGAGCTGAAACACACCATCATCAAGGGTCTCCTCAAGTGGCCATGCACAAGTGGGAGCAGCAAGAGTACAAGGACATCCAGCTCCTAGATGATAGAAAATTCTGCGTGGCTGTGGCATCACTAGTCAGAAAGCGCAGGGCCAGGCCACAGCACTGTATGCCTGGCCTTCTAGCAGATGAGGCATTTGAAGACCTGTGCATTGAGCACACCTTTCCTAGCCCTCCGGAGCTCCCACATATGAGGAAGGCACTGGACTCTGGAGCAGCACCACTGAACAGGGTGTGCACTGAGGAACCCAGCCATATCTCAGAGGCCCATTCCACCAACAAAAATAGTGGAGTATCAAAAACTTGATTTCAGGTATTAAAATTACTTCCCAAATGTGGTTGTGCTGGAGAGTTCTAATACTTGTGGGTCCTTACCTTTTAAAAATTTAGATTGAATAGAGAAATAGTCTTTAGTTTATAACAAAGATGGCATCATCTATTACTAATATTCAAATGTCTATTTCCATTGTGGAGTATTGAAACAAGACAATGGAATAATTTGGTGCTAGAACAATGATAATGTTAATATGCTTGATTTTTTTCATGTTACTGATGTTTCTGTTCCTCCTTCTCTTTCTTCCTGTCCATATCCTCTTCTTTTTCTACCTCTTCTTCTTTGTCTTCCACCTCATCCACTTCTTTCTCTTTGTCTTTTTTCATTTCCTCCACTCTTTTTTACTTTCCCTTCTATTAAAACCTCCAGATATACCTGTTTACCTATATCTATCTTAAAACAATTGAGTGGATTCTGCTATTTGCTAAGATTGTACCCTTTCGTTCCTAATGACTTTGCCTTTCCCTTCAACCTTCCCAACATAAGGTCCTCATTCTCCGATTATATTTCTAGTATTTGTTTCTGGTTCTGGTATGTTGTATTGGAATGCCCTCTTGTAATTTAGGAGTCCTCTCCATAGATGGGTCTTCACAGATCAATATAAGCCATGGCGTACTTAGGCAAAATATCAGAAAATATGAAATGATTATCAAGTAAAAAGAATAGCATCTTTATATATTATATTGTAAAAATACCTGCTTCTCTTAGAACAACTTTTTCTTCAGTATTTATTTTTATTAGAACTTCACGCTGCTTTCCTGGGGCTGGAGAGATGGCTCAGCAGCTAAGAGCACCAGCTGCTCATGCAGAGGATCTGGGTTCCTTTCACAGTCCTCACATGCCTGCTAGCAAGCATCTGTAACTCTGGTTCAAGGGGAATCCCTCAACTTCTTCTCCAGGCAACGCACAGCATGGGTGAATGTGTATAAATGCAGGCAATACACTCATGTATATAAAATAAATAATATTTTTTTTAATTTTAAAAACTTTATGCTGCTCTTAGCCCAGCATGGTGGCACACGCTTGTAATACCAGCACTTCAGAGGCAGAGGCAAAGGCAGGTAGATCTCTGTGAATTGAAGTCCAGCCTGGTCTACATGGTAAGTTCCAGCACAGCTGGACATGAGAAAACTGATATGCAGAAATGACCTCTGAATTACTTAAGATTGTCAGTACTTAAAACACAATATTAATATATATAGACACATATATCTATCTAGCATTACTATGAACACCATTTACATGCCATTATGTACCCAATATTTGCCTTTTCAACTTTTTACATTCAATTATTTGATTATAAAACATTAACTTTAATACATGCATGCAAACATATACATAAATCTATATGACGATAGAATATTTTTGTATGTAAGAAGATAACTGAAAATGCAGTTTTTACTTTGAGTTATCAGTGAGTTTACAGTTTAAATTTCTCATATAGCCTTCATTGTATTTTTCCACACAAAAAGAGACTTACTAGAAAGAATAAAATATAGGTAATGTCTCTTTACAAAAATGAAGTCATGTCATTTTCTGACAGCTCCATGATTTACTTCTCCATGAAAGCTATTGCTCTTCAAGTCCACACATAAAACCCAATCAAATTTGCTTTAATATCAAGGATATCTGCCTTCTTTTTCTCTCAACTCCCTATGATGAAATATAATTCTAAAACTTACTCTTTGGTGCGCTATGGATTTCATGGTTTGACTCCATGAGACTAGAATTCAGAACCATTGCTCAGGGTACTCTCTCTGGCCATGAACTTCTGGAACACTAACTCTTGAGTTAAAGCCCCACTGAGGTGGAAGAGAAGCTTTGCCTCAAACTCAAGAAATCCACTTTCCTAAATCAAAACATTCTTAGATATTGCTGTTGTCTAAAATTCAGGGAAGTTCTTTGTACTCTTTACCTACTTAGGGTCTTACCAGTGACCACAGCTTGTGTTAGGATGTCTTACTTTCCTTTGGTATTTGATAACTTTTAACATACTGCAGAAGCATCAGTACAGAATTTTCACAGAAGAAACGCTAAAATGCACTATGGTTATTATGTACCACACAGTGTTACCTCATCATCCCTACAGCTAAATCAGTTTTATTAAAACATAGCTTTGTGAGACTCAAAACAATGAACATATTTTTGAAGTTTTATTGCTATTCTAAGGTATATACACAGAACTTGTTGAGAGAGTAACATTCATTGTGGAAAAAATGTTTTAGAGAAAGATGTCCTTTAATGTTATAGTTTTCTCTTACATCCATCATTGTCATCCATTAATAATGAAGGTGATCATTGCATCAATGTTTAAACTCTAATATGATGAACATATGGCATTTGTGCTGCCTGTTCCCTTTGCCATATTTATGATGATATTCATTTCTTTTGAGGAAATGTTGCTTAATTACAAATGGTACACTGACAACTGTTATTTATTTTTTGCCTGCACTCAAAATATAAAAGATATTTTGTTATGTTTCCAGAACCAAGCCACCAGTCTTACCAGAGAGAAGTTTAAGTTTAAATAAATAAAAATAAATAAGAAAATAGGTTAAAGTAACTTCTCAATATTACACATTATTTTTCTTACCTTTATATTATTTATTCTGAGCCTTTTAAATAATGAAAGTAACTCTAACTCGAGCACAGGAGGGCTTTGCTGCTGATTTCATTTCTCAGTCTTCCAGAGCTTTGCCATATGGTTTAAGTATACCAGGGCCTTTTAAAGGACACTGTCTTGTCTACGGTGGACTCACCACAACCCTGCAGTTTGCAATGGGCTAAGAGGCTTACCTTCTCTATTTCAAATGCCCCCAGCATGGCAGATTTGCAAGTAAGGAACATTGTGAAAACCCAGATAACTGGCTGCCTTCCAAATCTTCAAATTTACTCCTCTGGTTGCATCATTTATGGAAATTGATTCTCTTATTAATGTTAGGAAAGAACTTACAGTAAATTTGTGCAGTGTTTCCATAGGAATAGCACAGGAGAACTAATGAAAGAGACTGAGAGATTGCATATGCATAGAAAAGTTCAAAGAAAATGACAAATTTTGATCCATTAATTTTATTTTTATGATAAATTCACATGTGTTCATTACCAGACCACACTGTACTGATTGTGAATATACTGCTTCTCTAATATATCTAATGTGATTGTTATTTTAAAGCAGTTCTGTTAATCATTGATTCTACTGTTTGAGTCTAATCCTTGGTGAAAATGAATTCTCTTTCATCTTTCTGTCATTATTTCTTCTTTCTGTATTTTGATGTAGAGTCTTACATTGCCACTCACAGTGGTTTGAAAATCTCTTTTTTGGTTAGGGCATTTGACCTCATAAACAATCTTCCTGCCACAGCCTCTCACATATTAGGTCACAAAGGTTAATACACACATACACATACACTGAGATAAAATTAAATCTCAAAGGCTATGATTCACTTGGGTCACTCTTGACTTCAGGTATGTAAAAGCTTTTCAGTCCAGGTGAACTCACCCAGAGTTGATGTGCTGCTGAGGAAAAACAAGTATACATGACTTTTAAGAGTATCCAGTAGTCTTCTGCAATTTCCAATTAGTTAAAGTAAGTCCTAAGGAAGAACACAGAGCTAAAAAGAGAGTATGGCCTGACCTCAAGAAGAAAGATGCCCCTGACCCTATTCTTCTCATGCAAACTTCCTCTGCACAATCTGCCCCTGCCTGAGAAGATGAGAGGTCCCCTGGATGTCTTGATTCATGTATATTCTCCTGCCAATGGGTAAATACTGTGATCACACTTTCTAGAAAGGTTAGAGTTCAGAAGATCTTGGGCTTCATGTGTATATGTCTACTGATCAGTCTCTACCTCCGTGGTCCATATTGGACATATGTCACACAATTCTTCCACCTCCTGTCTTCCAGGGACAGGGTAAAAATGCCTGCTCCTCACACATCCACTGCTTAGTATATTCATCACAGTCAGCAGACTAGCAGTCTCTGTAAATTGTGGGAGTAAAACTTCCCCTTCCTATGTATCGTGACTGATGAAACCAGAGGAACACTGTCCTCGGCCTGTCCCCTAGTTCACACTCCTGTCACAGTTTGGCCACTGGACAAATTAGAGAAAAGATGCTTCTTTCTCTTGAAGTTAGAGGTTTCTGTATGCCCAGATCCACTGGGTATTCCCACAACACTTAAAAATTCCTGGTTCTTGAGGAGAAGATACACAAACTTGTTACTCTGATTTATGGGTTCAGAAGTGATGCTGGCACCACAGGGCAAAGGTCACCTGGAGCTACTGTGCCTAGGCATCAACAGAGAATCTCACCACAACTGAACATTAGTCAGTACCGCTCTGAATTAAGGGGAATACCAAAGCAGAAGGAGCACCAAGCACCAAAACAACTCAGAACTTATTTATGCTAAAAAGTCTTAATCAAATCTAATTTCAGATGAAAAACATCCCAATGTAAACATATAGTGATATGAAAAGGAAAATTAAAATGTTCCCACATCAGGGAAAGAGATTTCCTTCCTTCCCTCCACAAAAGCTAAAAAAAAAAAAAAATCAAATATCCAAGACTAGAGAATGAACTCCCCATGTTACATTATAGCAAGAACTAGCAAAATCATCATGCTGTGTTAAACTGGCAGGACAGAAGAGCCTAGGAGCATGTAGAGGCAGGCCCAACTAAGTCCTGTACAAATTTTCCATGGAAACTGAAGACCAGTAGGTCATGGAAGAATTTATCTTTCAAGTTTAGAAAGATCACAACTGCCAACCCACAATGACAAAGCAGAAAAGGAAGGAAGAAAAGCCATAGATTTCTGCATTCAGTGTATGACATACTGAATGCAAACATGATCTCACAGAACATGGGGTCACTTGCACTGAATTTGCATTGAACTAAGCCTGTCAACCATTAATAGCAGATCAAGGAAGGGTTCCCATGGGGTGATATCCAGGGCTGGGGAATGATTGGTTACTCAAGGCTTCTGGAGGAGTGACTTTCATTTGTATACGCAACAGTAAGTCACCTTATTCCAATAAATACTTGCAACCTGTGATCACACAGACAAGTTTGGCAGTTAACATCAGTGGTTCACAAATTAAAACAAAAACACATGAATGTCAGAAAGTGACTTTAGAGAGGAGGGAGGTGATTAGGGTGGCACATTAGAGACAGTGGGAGGCTTGGTATAAGCAGAATACCATTGAATGCCTGATTGAATGGTAGAAGGACAATATCATTAAACAGGAAGAATAGATTCAGAAGAAATAAATGAATGCCAACAATAGATGGTCAATTTTAGGTTGTCATATGCTCAGAATACATACCAATAAGCCATAAATTAACTGTTGGGTTAGAGTAAACATTCTACAGAAAATAACATCTAATCTCCACTCTCATCTCCACTATTAAATAAATTATGAGATTCTATTTACACTCTTGTCAGCCTCCTCCTCTGTCCTTCCCGCAGCATCTTAGTTCACCTCATCATCATTTTTGCCTGGAGTATGTAATAAACTCCTAATCACTCTCCCAAACTTCTCTTACATAGTTGCAGTTTAGCTGTTCAGTAAGAAACCACTCAAATTATGGTATATCTTATAGCACATTTAAACATTTAGAGATATTTCCCATGAACTTAAAGAACAACTTTGATACATTTTATTATAATCTAGGAGCTTTTGCATAATTCTTTCCAGGTTTTCACCTGTAGTTTGATCTCCTGTTATTCTTTCACTCTAGTATAAGACTTCCTAATTACTTTAGCTTCCTATTTATCCAAGGTGTAATGTTTGTCTGACTTTTTTTTCAGATTTTCCTAGACTTAAAATTCTTTATTTTTTCTATCTCAACATTCCAACCTAGATACCACATTGTATTAAATCACTGTAGCATCTAGTCTTTTATGGATTGATAATTTCTAGAATATTCCTTGATTTTGAATAACATTTTTTTTATCTTTTTTGAGACAGGGTCTCCATGTAGCCCCAGCTGGCCTGGAACTCATTCTGTAGACCAGCATATCCTTGAACTCACAATGATCCACCTGCCTCTGCCTCCCAAGTGCTAGGATTAAAGGCATGTGCCACCATGCCCAGCATTACATTGGTTTTTAATGATTCATTTAAATTGATTCAGTATATACACTTATTAACACAATTTATAATCAATGCAAAGACTATTACAGAGAGTTTGCATTTTATGTTTTTAAAATTTATGAAGAATGTTAAGTCCATTTGATTCATACACTTTGTCTGACTTTTTAAGTACAAAGTTTCTTCTCTTGTAATGTTTTGATTTTCCTAGTTCAGTATCAAATATAAATTAATGAATTTTACAATTACATAACACGAATTTTAGATACAAAGGCATCCATCGCATTTAACTGAAGCAAAATTTGAGCCTTAGGCAAAGAAAGACAATAGATTGTGAAATTGGGAAATGTGAATTTATTTTTCTTTTTCTGAGTGAGAAACTTAAACTAATGTCCTTCTTAGGTACATATACATTAAAAGATAGTGTCAACCTTAAGCAAACAATTTAAGTAAATATATTAATAAATAAAAAGGAAACATCTTTTCATCCCTAAAAGCATATTTTCTATTCTCCATTTTTCTCATCCAATTAATAATCAGTTTATTAAACCACATTTCCTTTGTTTACCTTGTTTTCATTCCTCAGATGACATGAGTTTCTGGGAATGAACAATGAGTGAAGAAACATAACCATATCTGTCAAAGTTATCAACATCACATTTACGATATATTCAATCAAAAATTTGTATTGCTTTTAGAATTTGTGTGTGTGTGTGTGTGTGTGTGTGTGTGTGTATGTGTTAGTGAGCTTGAATATGTGCCTTCAGGTGCCCTCAGAGGTCAGAGGAGGGTGTTGGAAAGTTTGGCACTTAAATTCCAGGAAGTCTAAGGTTCTCTAAGCCCTCTGATTTGTTTGCTCAGAACAGAACTTGGGTCCTGTGGAAGAGCAGCAGGTACTTGAGCCATCTCTCCAGCTCCATGCTTTTCATCTTTTTTTTTTTCTTTTTTTTCATGCTTTTCATTTTTATTCTACATTATTCTTTTACATCTTTTAAAATTCTGAAAACTGTGCCCTTCACAATATAAACCAAAATGATTTTTAAAATATAATGATAGTAATCGTCCTCAGCCCCTGCTCTTTGTCCTCAGGATTGCTTTGACTGTCTGAGTTCTTTACTCGTTCCATATGAATTTTTAGGAGGGTTTTGTCTTCCACACAGCCACCAAGTTTTACAACCTGTGCACTAGTGTTCAGAGAATGTACACTAATTTCTCATATGGTTGCCAGGACATCACAATAGACTCTGGGTTTCCTAGCTCCTCAAGTTCCAATTGTCTCTATTCTTTCTTCCTCCCTTACCACCACCATCCTCCCTCCGCAGCCCGAGCACCTCCATCATCCTCATTCTCCCACCTCACATCATACCCGTGTTTATCTCCATCTTCTCCTCTGTCAAACCTACATCCCTACTCTCCTGAACTCCCCCGAGTGACATCTGTCCCTTGTCCCCGTAATTTGTTATTTTTCTTTTCCTTTACTTCTATGTATCCTTTCCAATTTCTTGGCTCCAGGTGTTATATCAGGATATATACTCACTAAGGGGAAGGGTGCTACATTCTATAAATGAGGGAGAATGAGTAGTACTTCATTGTGTAGATGTACCGCATTTTCTATTCATTCATCAGTTGTGGGACATTTATGCTGTTTCCATTTCATAGCTATTGTGAAGAGTGAAGCAATAAACATGGATGTACAGGTATCTTTACAGTATGATGGGTCCTTTGGGTATATGCCAAGTAGTGGCAAAACTAGGTCATATGCTGGGTTCATTTTTAGTTTTTTGAGAGTTACCCACACTGCCTTCCATACTGGTTGCATCAGTCTGCATTCCCACCAACAGTGAACAAGTGTTCTCATTTTTCCTCACCCTCACCAGCATCTTGTGCCCTTAGTTTTCATGATCTTAGCCAGTATTATTGGGGTAAATTGAATCTTAAATTGTTTTTATCTGAATTTCTTGAATTACTAAAGATGTTAAAAAGTTTTAAGGTGTTTCTTAACCATTTTTTTTTTCATTTGAGAATTCTCTGTTCATATCTATAGCCCATATTTTATTGGGTCATTTATAATCTTCTGAGTTTGTTTTTTGATATCTTTCTGTGTTCTGGATATTAATTATCTGCCGGATGTGTAGCTGGTAAAGATTTTCTCCCGCTCTGTGTTTCTTTTTCATTTTCTTGACTGTTTCTTTGCTGTTCAGAGGATTTGTAGCTTAATGAGGTCCCACTTACTAATTGTTTCCATTAATACCCAATCACCTGATGATCCATTAAGAAAGTCCTTTCCTGGGGCTGGAGCGATGGCCTAGCAGTTAAGAGCGCCGACCGCTCTTGCAGAGGACCCGGGTTCGATCCCCAGCACCCACATGGCGGCTGAGAGCCGTCTGAAACTCCAATTCCAGGAGAACTCCAGTTCCAGGGGAGTCCGACGCCCTCTTCTGACCTCCGCGGCATTGCACGTCACGGGTGCACAGACTTGCATGCACACAATACATTCATACACGTACAGAAACAAACAAAAAAAAAATTAAAAAAAAAAAAAGAAAGTCCTTTCCTACAGCTACATCTTAGAGGATACTGCCTATGTATTCTTCTAGCATTTTCAGTGTTTCAGAATTTATATTGATGTCTTTGTTCTGCTTGGAGTTGACTTTTGTGCAGGGAGAAAGATAAGGGTCCCACTTCATTCTTCTACTGGTGGTGATCCAGTTCTGCCAGCACCATGTATTGAAGTTGCTGTTTTTCTCCCAATATGTATTCTTGACAAATTTGTCAAATATCAAGTGGGTGAAATTTTATGTACTCATGCTTGGGTCTTCTATTCTGTTCCAGTGAACTATTGTCTATTTTTGTGCCAGGACTATGCCGCTTTTATAACTACAGCACTGTAATATAAACTGAGATATGGTATGGTGTTCTAGTTTCTTTCAGTTGCTGTGACAAATCACAATGACTAATTTCAACTTGGGGAGGGAAGGATTTATTTGTCTTACATATCCTGGGTTACAGGACATCACTTAGGGAGAACAAGATAGGAACTCAGGACAGAAACCTGGAGGCAGGAGATGAAGCACAGGCCATAGAGGAATGCTGCTTACTGGCTTGCTGCCTGGCCCATGCTCAGCCTGCTTTCTTATATAGTAAATAACTACCTCCACAGTGGGCTGGGCCTTCCTCCATCACTCAACAATCAAGAAAATACCCCACAGACAAGGCCACAGGCCAGTTCCATGTAGGAAATTCCCCAACTGAGGCTCTCTCAACCTAGGTGTGTCAAGGTGGCACTAAAGCTATCCAGCACAATTGACCCCTTTTCAACTTGACACACAAAACACATCAGTATTAAACCACCACCTTTTCAAAGATATGATATTAACATCAATACCACCACATAAGACAGTACAATCTTAAGAGCCCAATAGTCCTTAAAAACATAAGAACACTTAAAATTTCACACTTGTTTTTAAAATTATCTCAACTGTGGGCTCCTATGAAATCCCATCCAAGTACTGTCCTATTTCAAAGGGAAGAATCAGGCACACCGAAGCAAAACCTAAGTCCAGCAAATTAGCTCAAGGTTGGACATCTTGGAGTCCCTCACGATCTTCTGTGCTCCAAAAGCTTTGGACAGCTCCACTTCTCTGACTCTGCTGTCCACAGAACACCCAGACCCAGGACAGCTCCATTCCATGTGTTCCTGCCCTTGTTGGCCATCCCATGGTACTGACATCTCCAAAAAGATGGGGTCTCCACTGAAACAGAGGTTACATCTTCAAGAATGGATATTTCTACCTCTCCTGGTGAACAGCCTCAGCTTTCCTTGCCTCTCACAGTGCCACGCCTCAGTTGCTTTTTGACCTCTTCACATTTTAATACCAGAACCACACAGGATACTGTTACACATTACCAAGTCCTGCTTCTGGCTCAAGATGGATGTTTAGGCCCCCTCTGGACCACAGTTTCAATGTGCCGATCCTGAAGAAAATTTTCCCAGATTTCACCACAGTGATGGTGGTCTTTTGTTACTTTCAGCTAATCTCCCCCCCCCCAAGCTAACAAGCATCAATTGCCCCAGTGAAACAAAGGTTTCACTTCAGGTTCTGTTCTCTTGTTACTTACAGTTGATTCTTCATCCCCAGACAACCAGAACCCACAGATTCTCAAGGAACATCCAGGCCTCCGTCATCTACAGCTCTTTCACCATTACTGTTCCAAGTTCTACAGCAACTCTAGATGCTCAATGGATTTTCTAGGCCAAAGCTTCAAAGGCTTCCACAATTCTCCCCCAAACAACAAAGTCAGGCCTGTCACAGCAATAGCCAACTCTCTGTACAAATCTCTGTTCTAGTTTCTGTAAATTGCTGTGACAAAATAATCTGACCAGTTGCAATGTGGGGAGGTAAGGGTTTGTTTGCTTTACATCTCTTGGGTTACAGGTCATCATTTAGGGAGCCCAAGGAAGGAATTCAGAGCAGGAACCTGGAGGCAGGAGCTGAAGCCCAGGCCATAGAGGAATGTTGCTTACTGACTTGCTCCCCTGGCCCATGCTCAGCCTGCTTTCTTATACAGTACAGAAGTACAGAACTACCTGCTCAGGGGTGGCACTACCCTAAGTGGGTGCGCCCTCCCAAGTCATTGAACGAATAAGAAAATACACCACAGACATGGCCACAGGCCAGTCCAATGTAGGAAATTCCCCAACTGAGGCTCTCTCAAGCCAGGTATGTCAAGTTGACACTAAAGCTATCTAGCACATATGGTGACACCTCCTGAATTTTTCTTTTATTCTCAAAACTGTTTTGGTTATCTGGGGCCTTTTTTGTTCCATATGAATTTTTGAATGACTTTGTGTGGCTCTGTGGAGAATGTTGTGGGTATTTAATTGACATTGCGTTGAATCTATTGATTGCATTTGGTAAGATGGTCATTTGCACAATATTGATTCTACCAATCCATGAACATGGGAGGTTTTTCCATCTCCAAGTGTTTTGTCTATGTCTTTATTTAAAGGTTTGAAGTTTTAATTGTAGAGATCCTTAATGTTTTTGGTTAGGTTGATTCCTAATTACTTTTTTTAAGGTAATGGAAATGGAAGTGTTTCCTTGTATGCTTTTCTGGATTGCTGGTTGTTGGTATATAGAAATGGTACTGATTTTGTAAGGTTTGTTTTTGTAATCTGCCCCTTTACTGAAAATATTAATCATTTCTAGTGGTTTTCTGGTGGAATTTTCTGGAACTCTTATGTATAATAACATACCATCTCAAAATATGGATAACTTTCTTTTCAAATTAGTGCTCCTTTAATTTCTTTCTCTTGTTTTATTGCTCTTGCAAAGGGTTTCAAGCAGTATATTGAAAAGGAATGGAGATAGACATCAACCCTCTCTGGTTCCTGATTTTTTAATGGGAATGTTTCCAGTTTTTCTCCATTTATAATGAGGTTGTTATGGCCTTGTATATAGAGCTTTAATGATATTGAGGTATATTCCCTCCAGATCTAGTTCTTCTAAGACTTTTAACATTAATGAATATTAGAATTTGTCAAAGACCTTTTCTGCATCTATTGATATAACCTTGTAATTTTTGTCTTCAAGTCCATTTACATGTTTTATGACATTCATTGACTTACATATGTTGAAACATCCCTGCATCTCTGGAATAAAGCTTATTTGCTCATGGTGGATAATATTTTTTTACCGTTCTTAGCCTCAGCCTTTAATGGCTGCACTGTCACTCCAGCCCTGGTGATGATATTTTTGATGTTCGTCTGTATGCAGTTTGCAAGTACTTTGTTGAGTAACTTTACATCTATGTTCATTAAGGATATGGGCCTATACTAATCTTTCTTCATTGTATCATTACCTGGTTTATGTATTAGAGTGATGTTGGCTCATAGAAGGAGTTTGGAAGTTCTCCCTCAGTTTATAACTTTCTAAATAGGTTGAGGAATATTTATTATAGATCTTAGAATATGTGGAGGAATTCACTATAAAGCTGTCTGGGTCTGGACTTTATTTAGTTGGAAGGTGTCCTCCTTTATTATAGGTCTGTTTATGTTCTCCCTCGTTTTGGTGACTTTGGTGGTGTCCAAGTTTAGTTGGAAGGTGTCCTCCTTTATTATGGTTCTAAGTTCTCCCTGGTTTTGGTGACTTTGGTGGTGTCCAAGTTTAGTTGGAAGGTGTCCTCCTTTATTATGGTTCTAAGTTCTCCTTGGTTTTGGTGACTTTGGTGGTGTCCATGTTTAGTTGGAAAGTTTCCTGCTTTATGGGTCTGTTTACGTTCTCCCTGGTTTTGGTTCCTTTGGTGGTGTTCATGTTTAGTTGGAAGGTTTCCTCCTTTATTATGGGTCTGTGTACGTTCTCCCTGGTTTTGGTGACTTTGGTGGTGTCCGTGTCTCGAGAATGCACTCATTTCCTTTGTGCTTTCACATTTAACGGAGTATAGATTTTTGAAAATGTTTAAAAAAAAATCCTTACATTGTTCTGGATTTCTTTTTTTTTTTTTGCTATCTTTTGTGATGTTTCTCATGTTGTCTCTGATTTTGTTGATTTGGATTTGCCTTTTCTCTCTTTTGATTAGCTGTGCCAAGGTTCTATCTATCTTATTTTGCCTTTCAAAGAACCAGCTCTTAGATTCATTGATTTTTTTTTTTTTTGGACTGTTTTCTTTGTTTCTATTTCATTAATATCTCCTCTGATTTTTATTATTTATTTTTGTCACCTAGGTTTTGAGTTCATTTGTTCTTGCCTTTCCAGAGTCTTGTGCTGTGCTGCTAAATCTATTACATGGGCTTTCTCTAATTTTTTTAATGTAGGCACTAAGAGCTACGAATTATCCTCTTAGCACTGCATTTAAGGTGTCCCATAGGATTTTTTGTGCTGTATTCTCATTTTTGTTTAGTTCCAGGAATATTTTTATTTCTTTCTTAATTTTTATTCAAACTATTGGTCATTCAGAGACTATTGTTTATTCTCTATGAGTTTATGTGGTTTTTGGAGCTTCCTTTGCTTTTGATTATAAGCGCTATTGCACTGTGTTCTGATGGAATGCATTGGATTGTTTCAATTTTTTTTGAATTTGTTGAGTTTTGTTTTATCTCCCAGAATGTGATCAATGTTAGAAATGTTTGCATGCACTACTGAATAGAAAGTGAATTCTTTGGTGCCTGGGTGGAATATTCTGTAGGTATCATTTAGGTCCAGTTCTTGTAAGGTTTTATTTAATTCAGATGCTTCTCTGTTTATTCTTTGTCCAGTTGATCTCTAATGAAGAGCGTGGGTTATTGAAGTCACCCACTATTCTTAAATTGGGGTGGGGGAAGGGATTGGTGTCTGCTGGGATCTTAGCCTGCTTGAGAACAGGGTGGGGGTGGAGAGAGGGACTAAATGGGGTGGCTGGAGGGCAGGTCTGATTTACCAAACTCCTCCCTGGGGCTGGCTTGAGATGCAGGTCAGCACCATAGAGGCTGGGGGAGGAGAGTGACTGCAAGGGGTGCTTTGTAGTCTGTGCTAGGTTCTTTGGTTAGTTTCATTAGGTAGATAGATCCATGGTGTAAAATGAGGTGCCTGCCTGGCTGGAAGGATGAGGTGGGGAGGCTGTCAGGAAAGGAAAGTTGGATTTTGACCAGCTTCTTAGGTGAAACTGTCTGGCAGTTTGGGTGCACCAGAAAAGATGTGGTTTGGACTGCCTTGGGTCAGGGGATTGAACCTCTGCACCTCTGCGGTGGGGTGGTTGTGGACCATGGGTAAGGGAGTTGGTCCAAGGAAGGGATTGGTGTCTGCAAGGATCCTAGTCTGGGTGAGAACAGGGTGTGGGTGTGGGAGAAGGACTGAATGGGGTTGCTAGTCCATCTCTGTGTCTTCCTCAATCTCCTTCTTTAGAGATTTAAAATTATTATAGAGCTCTTTATTGAGAGAAACTCAACATCATTAGTAATTAGGGAAATACAAATTAACAACACTTTAAGATTTCATCTTACCCCTGTCAGACTGTCTAAGATAACAAATGCTGCAGAGGATGTGGGCAAAGGGAATGGTCATTCATTGATGGTGGAATTGCAAACTCATGCAATCCTGATAGGAAGCAGTGTGGAGAACTTTTGTGTTTTTTCTGTACATTACCTTAGTGTTAGAATGTTGGTTTTTATTTTAATGTCATATGCATGATTTCCTGCCAAGGAATCTTTATGCAGACACAAAGAAATAATAAATACCTTCAGTTTCTGAGAAAATGAGTCAGAAAGTAGAAAGGGTAAAGGACGGAGAAATTAACTATGATTCAGGACAGTCACATGGTGCAAATGGCACCAAAGACAGTGTGCATAGGGACAAGGGCCCTGGGTAAAGAGTCACATTGGTAAGAAAATAGAAAATAGTAAAAAGATGAAAAAAAAAAACTACAAATGAACCTAGAATTTGACTCAGTTATGCCATTCCTTGGCATATATCCAAAAGTCTGATCCTGTTTCAGAGATACATGTACAGCCATGATTGTTGTTGCTCAGTTCACAATAGCTAAGCGGTGGAACCAACCTCAGTACCCTTCAACTGAGGAATGGATAATGGAGAGGTGGTACATTTACACAATGGAGTTCTTCTCAATGTTAATGAAAGTTAAAATCAGGGATAGAAAGATGGCTGTATAGAATTAGTAGTCCTTCAACTTGTACAGCCACTATGGAAAGCAGTGTGGAGAACCCTTGAAAGCTTCAAAATGAGCTTACCATCTGACCCAGTCATACCACTCCTGGGTACCCACAAGACTAATCTTACTGCAGAGATACATGCACAGCCATGTTTATTGCAGCTCTGTTCACAATAGCAGAAAGCTGGAACCAACACAAGTGTCCCTCCACTGACGAGTAGATAGAGAAATGTGGTACATTTATACAGTGGAGTTCTATGCAGCAGTAAATAAAGATGACATCATGAACTTTGCAGGTAAATGGATGGAACTGGAAGATATTATGTTAAGTGAAGTAACACAGTCCCAGAAAAACAAAAGACGAATGGTATCCCTCATCTGTGGAAATAAATAAATAAATAAATAAATAAATAAATAAATAAATAAAATTAGTAGTCCTCCAGTGGGCTATGATATCCTAGTTAAGAAGTGAATAATAAAAAAAAATTCAGATTTTCTTTTCTTCAATGTAGATTTTTATTTAATTTTTCTAGATTTTGTAGACATCGTCTTAATCATCTTTAGACATAGTCTTAATCCTCTTTACACACTTCACCAAACTGCACTCCTCATACACCCCACCAGATTTCATGCATTCTGTCATATATGTTAAGATTCATCAAGTTGAGATTGTGTACACAATTGTCCCTCATTGGAAGTTCATTCATCGAGAGCCCCCCCCAACGGAGATCTATTTTCCTTAACCAGCAGTAATCAGCTGCCAATAGTTCTTCAGCCAAGATTGAGTCCTGCTGCCCAATTTCCCTTTTCTATGCTGGTTTTTTTTCTGACTGAGTTTACATAGGTTTGTGCATCCTGTCACCATGGCTGTAAGTTCTTTTGAGCAAGTTTCCAAATGCCTAGAAGATTTTGTTTATCTATACTCAAGTACAACCCTGGCTCTTACAATCTGTCCACTCCTTCTTTTGCAATGGTCCCTGAACAATGGGTGCCTGAGTTTTAAAATAGGTTTCTGGTACAGGAACATACTCTCTGCATTCTCCTATTCTCCACACTTTAGTCAGTTGCAGCTTGTGTGCACCCTGTGTTTCATGAGAAAGCTTTGCAGGTGAGCGTTCAGGTATGTATTAGTATTATCTATACCCTCTATTCTATGTTCCATGAGACTTAGTTGTAGAGGTTCCATTTTACATGTGTCATTTATGACTAGGCATCTTTCAGACTTATATTCTTTGTATTTTACCAGTCATGGGATTCTGTAATAGTCTCCATCTGCTGCAAAAGAAGCTTCGTTGATGAGTGGTTTACTTGTCTATAAATATAAGGATCTTTGTTTAGCATAAATTAGGAAATTATATTTGCCTAGGGATGTGACAGAGGTAGGGTATACTCTAGGATCTATGACTATTCTCATCATGTGTATTTTGCTATGTCTACAGTGCTACACATGAGTTCCCTTCCATTGAGGGAATTAACATAAATTAGATAGATGTTATTACCTCTAAGATAAAAGTGCCACTAGTACACTGATATAATTTGTTGTTCTGGTCATTGTTGTGGATATTAGGCTTTGAAGCTGGAGTTGGAACATTACTTTTCTCTCTTAACAACTTACATTATATCCTCCAGAACTGTGAGAGCTAGTCTTCATGGAGGGGGCTTCAAAGCCATTTTCAGCCCTAGCCATTACAAGTCCTTGCCTGACATATGCCCTGAGAATAATCAAGGGCTATGAAACTATCTTGTCTTATTTTTGGAGTCTCATGGAATATTCTGACCGATAGTTCAAAGGGAAGTTTCTCATGCCTGGGACTAAGTTTCATGTTATATAGCATATATATGCAATCATGTTCAGATATTGCATGTATATTTTCAGGAGGATTTTGAGCGAATTTCAGGCTTTTCTTAAGTTCTCTCTCTCTCTCTCTCTCTCTCTCTCTCTCTTTCTTCTTCTTCTTCTTCTTCTTCTTCTTCTTCTTCTTCTTCTTCTTCTTCTTCTTCTTCTTCTTCTTCTTCTTCTTCTTCTTCTTCTCTTCCCTCCCCAGCTAAAGTGTCCCTATTTTGTCCTTGATAAAGTCTTTCTCCTATTATCCCCCCTCTCTTGAGCTCCTTCATCTCCTTCACCCCTGGGTCCGTAGTATGATATTCATTCCTCCTTCCCAATTGAATACCCTGATTTTCTCCATATCTACCTCAGTGTTATCTGTGTCATATTCTACCTCTGTCTAGGCCTCTTTACTCTGCTTTATCTCCATGGTTCGTTTCCATCTTCTTGGTACCTTTGGTTACATCATGATACAGAATCCCAGTATAAGGATTTTGTGCTAAGATCTACAAATGCAAGACGACATCTATCATTTGTTTTTCTGAGTCTTTGTTCCCTTAGTATAATAAGATCTAATTCCATCCATTTATCTGCAAATTTCATGATTTTGTCTTTCTTTATTGCTGAGTAGCAATCCAATGTGTAGGTGTACCACATTTTCATTATCCACTCATCAACTGGGGGACATATTTTGCATTTGTTACTTTTTGAGAAAAAAGCTGTTACAAAAATGGATATGAATCTTTGTGAATTCAATGCCAGCCTGGTCTACAGAGCAAGTTCCAGGAGAGCTGGGGATACAGGGAGATCCTGTCTCAAAAAGACCAAAAATAAATAGATAAATAAATAAATAAATAAATAAATGGATATGAACTATTTTTACAGTAGGATGAGTCCTTTGGATGTCAAGGAGGGGTATAATCAAACATTTTATGTGGTAGATTCATTTTTAATTTTTAAGTGTCCTCACACCTGGTTAACAAGGTGTTGCATGTGTTTGCAATCCCCCAACAGTGAAGACTGTTCCCCTTTCTCCACATTTCTCTGGCATTTGGAGTCATTTGTACTGTTTCTCTTAGCCAGTCTGACTGGGATAAGATGAAACCCCAAAATGATTTTGATTTGCATTTTCCTAATTACTAAGCATGTTGAAGACTTTTTAAAAATATATATATTTTTTATTTTCATAGGTGCTCCTGTGTTGTTCAATGCTGTGATCAAAGGAGGGTGTTGGTTTCCCCTGGAACTGGAATTAAAGATGGTTCTTAGCCACCATATGGGTGCTGGGAATCGAACCCAGGTCCTCTGCAAGAGCAATCAGTGCTCTTAACTGCTAAGCCATCTTTCATGGCCCAGTGTTGAAGACTTTTAAATGTGTTTTTAACCATTTGTATTTCTTCATTCAGATCCTCAGCCTATTATGTCAATGTATCATTTTCTTTCTTTCTTTTCTTTCTTTCTTTCTTTCTTTCTTTCTTTCTTTCTTTCTTTCTTTCTTTCTTTCTTTCTCTCTCTCTCTCTCTCTCTCTCTCTCTCTCTCTCTCTCTCTCTCTCTCCCTCTCTCTCAGCATTCTCATTTGGCAAAAGCATTTAGGAAATCAGCAAACAATCTCCAAGCCTGGGCCCTGCTGAACTCTTGCTTGCCTGTGAAAACCTGCCTGGAGCCAATTGTCTTTGATGCTTTGGGCGAAGCATTGTCACATTCCTGTAGTGATCTGGAGTATATGGCCTGAAATCCTGCTTGTCCCAATCCCCAATTCTGTATGTTCCAACCCCCACAAGGTCCTGTATAAAACCCTGGATTACAGCAATAAACCAAATTATTTCCCTAGTGGAATCGCTCCAGGTCCTGTCTCTGGGTCCGTCTCTTCTTTGTTCTCTCTCTCTCTCTCTCTCTCTCTCTCTCTCTCATTCTCTTTCTCTTTCTCTCATATTCTATTGGGCCTCGCTTCCAATCCTCCCCCTCCCTACCAGGCCTTAGACCTGGGTTCTAAGAGCCCTGGTCCAGGGGAGATGAACACCTCCTGGAAGGTTGCACACACGTGATAACTTCATTGCTACAGCTACAACTACACTCTCTCTCTTTCTTTTTCTTTCTTTCTTTCTTTCTTTCTTTCTTTCTTTCTTTCTTAATTTCAACTTATCTACTTATTTATTTCCTTTGGATAAGTGCCTATTATAGCTCATCAAGACCTCAAACTTGTAAGTAGATGAGGATGATGTAAAATCCTCAACTGACATATGCCACCAGGCCTGTCTTACAGTCCATTTTCCTAGCTTATGATATCAATATTTGACAATTCATCATACTATTACATGAGTACAAAAATACTGACACTAAATCCAAGTGCACAATTGAGACAATATGCAGTTTTTTGGGACAGGGTAGAAAAACCCTGCTGCAAACTCAATCACCAGGAAAGGAAAGAGTCTTTCAGAGTTGAGCTTTGAATAGACAAGCTTTTTCAGATTGCATTGCCAGAGTGTCTAAGAGACCCTGATAATCCATCACATACTTAGAGAGGGATACCAATCATAAAAATTAAACAATTTTCACATACCCAGTATAGAATAGAATTGTCCAGTCACTTTTACGTAGTTAATACTTAAAATATAATTTTGTGGCATGAGAAAAAGAATCCACTGCAAAATCAATAATCTTTCATGATTCAGTAAAATTTTGGTGAGTAGATTAGATTTTCATGACAACAATAGAATTGGCGAAGTTAAGAATGAAGTATTTAGCTGAGGAGGTAGAAATTATATACTAGAATATCAAAATATTTCAGAGTTTTATGTATTAAAAAATAGTAAGTAATTCTTGATAATATTTACATAGATCATTGACAAAAAGGAAAGGGAAATTTGGATGAAACCTAAATAGTAAATATTAACAGAAACCTACGAAAATTATATTGAAGCATAATGAAAAATAAGAGAAAAAAAAAGTGAAAGCTATACAACAAAAAGCACAGTGCCAGGCTGGGGAAACTTTCCTTTTGAGCTCATGATTAGGACAGTCTAAGACATTCCCCAAATAACACAGACTATTGTTCAGGCCTTTTATTGCTTCCAAGAACTTGAAGATAAGGTGCTATTTCTGAAGACATAACTTGGAGTAATGGAGCTGAAACCGATTTGTAAGCCACCTGCATGAAGACTAGCTCCCGTCTCATTACAAGACACTATGCAAACTGTCAATGGAAAACAACCTATCAATTATTGCACCCAGTTATAAAGTCTATGAACAATGACCAGCTAACCAAATAATCTCTACAATAGAGCAATAATAGCAATTTCATTTTAGGAGCAAACAATAGCTGTTTACTTGTACTTAAGTTCTGCTCAAAGGGAGCAGAATCATGTGTGGTACAGCAAACCTAGCCAAATGTACGTGTCTAGAGAGATCATGTAATGCATACTTGAGAATTCCTACTTTTGTTTCACCACTAGACCAATATAATTTCTTACTGAAACCTAAAAACCTATCCTTATATATACAGAGAACTGTACCTCTTCCCAGTCACCAAAAGAGCTTCTTCTTGTAACAAATGGAAACTATTACAAAGTATCAAAATCTTGTCAAATTCAGAGATTATGTGTCTGTGAAGTTTTAGCCTTAAATGACACATCTACCTCAACAGCTAAGTCTCAGGAAACTAAGTGGATTGGGGCTCAGAAAGAATATTAACTCATTTATCAACTCTTGAGAGCAAAGTTTCCTAATGGTGTCAAAGCCCAGAAAGTCATAGCTGGCCAAGGTGCAGAAATTTTATCCCTGAACAGGCCATCTATATCAAATTGCATCCACCCCAGCCTAGGGGCCACTGCAGAAGAGCAGGTGGAAATACTCTAAATGTTCTAAGGTGGGACAGCTTGGAAGTTATGTGTGTAAACTTGCAGCAATTGTAAATGCATTCACAAGATCTATGCAAGCTCAAGCCAGACAAAAACCCAGCACACAAGTAAATAAAACCACCAAACTTCTTGAGGAATTACTGGCAACTGACAATTACTGGGAGAAGGAAATGGATTTCTTTAAATATATGGTGCCAGACACCAGGTTCCAGTGAATGGATGGATAGTGAAGGACATTTGAGGACACAAACTTGGCTTGATAGATCTTTTTTTTAAACTTTATTATTATTTTTGATGCTTTGTGTATTTCATACATCATTTTCCAATTCAGTTCAGGCATATTTCCCCTTCCCTTCCCCCCATCCCACCCCACCCCATCCCAGATCATGTATTTTGCCATAACTGTCCTGCATCTTTCTCTCAGTTTTTTTTTCCATTTTTTAGCAATAGGTGATAATTTATGAGTACAAGCATCCTTCATGTAAAACCAATTTGCAAGCAGTTGTGCCCAAACCCACACAGCCCCTTGGTCCCACCATCCAGCGGGGGGGGGGTTTGTATGTTCAATCAAGTTGATCAAATGAGTGACCAGGCTATATTGCTGTAGGTTCACCATTCACCCCAATCACAGTCCTTACATTCTACCACACCCCCTCTTCTGCAGATTTTTCCCTAGGCTTAGACAAAGGGCACAGGTGGATGAGAAGAAAAGAACAGTCTACTTTCTCTGGAGCTGTTGTCTTGGACTCTGGTCACTTCTGGCTGTTTTCTTTCATGGGCTGACAGTTTGTCCAGGAATAACCTTTCTATCCTACTAATGAAGCACAAGCAATTAGATATATAGGTATTTAAACAGTATTAATTGTTATCATAGGTTACTTTGGTATAGACACAGATGTTTGGATGGTATGTTAATCCATGAATTACATTTTTTTCTGTTGAATATGACAGGGTCTTACTGTGGCTTATAACATCTCCTGACCATTAGAGGGTGCAAGCTTGTGGCATCAGCTGTGGGTTATTCCTCCAAGGAGAGAGCCAATAGCCAATTAGATTTGGTATATACAGGCATATGGCTGCCTCTGCTGCACAGTATTTCCAGGCAGGTGAGGTGTAGCTGGTGGTGATGGAGGAGTCTTGCTTGACTCAAGGAGACGCATATTTGCTTTATTGGTACAGCATGGGTGAATTTGATGAAAGCTGTGCCTTGATTCCACCCTACAGGTATGTATAATACAACTGCCTTCTGGAGACTCATGGGTCAAAAAACAACCCCCCCCCAAAAAAAAAGAAAAAAAATGGGGGGGGATACAAATAGAAATGAAACCTTTCTGTCAAAAACCTTGCAATTCAAGCTGGGCGTGGTGGCGCACGCCTTTAATCCTAGCACTTGGGAGGCAGAGACAGGCGGATCTTTGTGAGTTCAAGGCCAGCCTGCTCTACAAGGTGAATTCCAGGACAGCTGAGGCTACAGGGAGACCCTGTCTCGAAAAGATCAAAAAATAAAAAAAAAATAAAAAAAATAAACCTTGCAATTCAAATCCTAAAACTAACTATGGGAAAAGATTTGTATGTTCCAACAGGTCAAAATGTCACCAACTTAATGGCTGAGAAAGAAAAGATGCAGGTTTGCATCGAGTAGAATGTACCAGAAAGTGCCAACAGAAAGGTTGGCCTGTGCGAACATTGAAAGGAAGAAAAGCCTCAGATTGCTACAAACATCAAACCCCTCTGTGGATCTTACTTGTAACAACTATGTATAATGAGTCCTAACGAAACTTACCTTCTAGGAGCTGCAAAGGTTTTAATATGAGATACTTTCTTACCTCCCCGCCTATAGAACAAGGAGAAATATGACGATGATGTCATTCTCCAACTGTAAATTGGAGACAACTATTATGAGGTAATCTCTTATAAAACCGGTAAAACTGCCTTCTTGAATTGACTAATAGACATAGGAACTGTGAAAAGGATTATTCTCTATTCAGAACCAAAGATAATACTAAAGATACTAAAAATACTAAATCCTTAAGCTATGCACTTAGGCAAAATATATTAATGCAGGAGCTCTGACATCAGCAATGGATTATTCTACCAAGGAGATGTTGGCCAGGGGATCCAAGCCCCCACAAAAGGTAAAGGCTCCTTGCCTCTAAACTGTGATACCTGCAAGAAGAGAGGCGATAAGGCCCTGCTGTCAAAGACCTGATGTTAACATGGGAAAGATGTATCGAGACCACACATGCAAGTGTACAGATGGTCTCTGGAATACCAGAGAGTGTTACCAAAGGCTTGATAGATCTTAATCTATATGAGAGAGTGAAGAAATGAAGCAATGTGTTAGAAGAGGGGTTCAGATAGTGTAGGGGTTAAAAACATGATTATAAGTATATTTTATGAAAGTTCCAAATACTCAATTTAAAAACAGGAAACAGTGAATTTTTAAACAAATTCCTCCTACAAAACTGTTACTCTGTCAGCTTGAAAGAAACAAAGAAAGAATATTAATTATAAAAGAAAATACTTTTTATGTACATTTTTAATTTTTTTTTGTATTTCATATAGTACATCTACATCATATTTAGACTCCTTCCCCAACTGCATCCCTCCTGTACTAAATGTTAAGGCCTATTGAGTTGTTTGTTTACTTAGCTATCCCTTGATGTGAATTCATCCATTGGAACCTCTTCAACATATCTAGTGTCACTCCCTTAAGGAAGATGAACTCTGACTCTCCCAGCAGTGATCAGCAGATAATAGTCCCTTGGCTAACATTGGGGTCTTTTCCCCATTTCTCAAACTCTATGTTGCAATTGTCTGATGGAGTTTACATGGGTCTTATGTATACTGCCAGAATTGCTGTACGTATATATGATAAAATTGCAGTTGTCTTGAAGAATGTGTTTCCTTATGGTCATGCATCACCTCTGGCTTTTACAATCTTTCTATTACCTCTTCTGCAATGGTCCCTGAGCCCTGGGTGGGTGAGGTTTAATATAGGAGTCCTATCCAGGGACACACAATTCTACAGTCTCTTGTTTTCTACACTTTGGGCAATTGTGGTCATTTGTGCTCATTGCCCTCTGTAAAATGAGAAAATTTCACTGGTGAGAGTAGAAAAATGTATTGCTTTTATTTCTACCCTTTGTTCCATTATGTTGCAGGAGGGTTAGGTGTAGAGGATCCATTGTAGATGCGTCACTCAGTGATGGCATCTGATATACACTACCTCTATGTTTGACCTATTTTGGAACTCTGTAATATTCTCTATCTGTTACAACAGTTAACTTCTTTGATCAGTGGTGAATGATATATGTATTTTCCAATATATTTAGCATATAGTAAGAAATTCAATTTGTCTAATTATATTACAGACATAGGTTTTCTCTAGTATCTATGACTCTCTATCCTTACATAATTGGATATATTTAGAGTCCCACCCATGAGATTATTATCAAGGAGTGAAAATAAATTCCAATTATATAGATGTTGATTAGCCCCAAGATAAAAGTGCCATTAATGTACCAATATATTTTTCCAGGCTGGTCGTTGTTGTGGTTAATAGGCTTTAATGTTAGGGTTGGACCATTGATTCATTTTCTACCTTAGCACCTCACATAATATCCTCTAAAAATGAGACCTAGTCCTCAAGAAGGAGACTTTCCAGCCAGTACAAGCTCTGATAGAAAATTTTTATTATTATTATTATTATTATTATTATTGAGCATTGAGGTTAACTGGAAAGAAATCCCATTCTCTCTGGCTGTGAGAAGACTAGTTAAATTCTGACTAACACACTGTAGCAGGGAAATGGAAAATATATTAGCAAATGATTTTTAGGTAAATTTCATATGGCTTATTAATAGAATATTATTACATAATGTAAAATTATTTTCAGCATTTCAGCACTGAGATGATTAAAGTGTACTACACTTCGTTTTCTCTCATAAATGTGCAGGAGTAGATAGTCATCTTTATTCCTTTTTATGTTGGAGCTCATTATTTTCAGTTTCAGCAACATGACAAATGATTAAAAAGTTATGAGTTTAATAAGTTTTTTGTGAAATGTTCATTGAGGATTAAACACACAACATGGAAATACTGTGTCATGCACTTAACAAAAATGGACCAGTAATTACTAAGTATTTACATGCATAACAGACATGTAGTTATTTTTAGAGAAAGAATAATGTGTTATAGGCTTCAAATTTTATGGAAATAATTGACACATGGAAAGTAACCCTATTAAATAGTAATTCAGTAGCTTTCTGGGGGTATAAGACAGCCACTTTCAGGAGATATATCCAATACATATAGTTTGGTAAGTGCTGATGATGTAGTATAGAGCTGAGAGCTCATCAGTGATTATAAAGAAATATAAATGTCATGATTTATGTATTTATTAATTTCATATTATATGTAATAGGAAACTATTACAATTGATTACTGTATTAGTCACTTTTCTGTTGCTGTGATAAAACCATTGTATTAGTCACTTTTCTATTGCTGTGATAAATCCACCATGACCAAGGGAACTTATAAAAGGAAGAGTTTATTTGAGCTGATGATTGTCCGTTCCAGGGAATCAGAGTCCATTGTGGCAGGAAGCATGGTGGCCGGGACTGGAGCAGCAAGCCAAGGGTCACATCTCGAAATGAGCACAGGAAGCAGAGAGAGACTGGAGACTGCAAGGCTTGTTAAACTCATCAAGCCTACCCCCAATAACGTACGTCCCCCAGCATGGCCACACCTTCTAAGATATCCAAGAACAGTGCCAACAACTGGAGACAAAATGTCTGAATACTTAAAGCCTATGGGGGGACACTCTCATTCAAACCACCACAACCACCATGACCAAAGGAGCTTATAAAAGGAAGAGTTTATTTCAGCTTACTGTTGACTATTCCAGGGAATTAAAGTCCATTATGGCAGGAGCTGGAGCAAAAAGCCTAGGTTCACATTTTCTGAAGATGTGAACCTTCCCAGAGAGATAGACTGGAGACTAGCAAGGCTTTTTAAACTCTCTAAGCCGACCCCCAGTGATGTGTTTTCTCCAGCATGGCCACACCTTCTAAGACCTTCCAAAACAGTGCCACCAACTGGAGACAAAATGTTGGAATACTTGGAGTCTATGAGAGACATTATTATTTAAACCATTACAATGCAGGATGCACATTTATAGCAAAGGGTCAGATACCATAGACCTTTCATCCAATAATTATTATCAAAAAGAAATTTCATTACAAATTGTGAATGGGGATATATAAATATAATGTATACTTTACCAAGATCATAGCTCATGGGAAACTACATGGAAAATAAAGCATAGATTTTTCAATCAAAGCTCAAATCTTTTTGTAATAACCTGATCTCTGCTTAGACTTTATTTATTAATTAGAATTATTATTTAATGCCCTAAAATTATTTAAGCAGGAGATTCTGAATATGAATTTATCTAAAATTATGTTTATCAATTATTATAGAATTTTATAATCATACCCCATGGAAAATACATTAAGCTTAATCAGAGTTTAATATATACAAAAACTAAAACTTAATTTAATGAGAAAAAATTGCTCATTATAGAGCACAATACATTATTATGCATATGTAAACTATTGAACTGTTAAATCATGATAATTTCATAATTATCACCTGTGGTGGTTTGAATGAGACTGTCCCACAAAGGCTTCAGGTATTCAGAAATTATTTCCCCAGTTGGTGGTGCTATTTTGGAAGGTCTTAGAAAGTGTAGTTCACTGGGGGTGGGGTTAGAGAGTTTAAGAACCTTGCTAGTCTCCAGGGGCTCTCTCTTGGCTTCCTGTGCTCATTGAAAGATGTGAACCTCAGCTTTCTGCTCCAGCTTCTGCCACCATGCCTCTTTGCCACAATGGACTCTTATTTCCCTGGAGCCATCAATTGTAAGGTCAAATAAACTCTTCCTTTTATAAGTTCCCTTGGTCATGGTGACTTTATCACAGCAACAGAAAATTGACTAATACGGTTTTTGGTACCAAGAGTAGGTTGTTGGCTGTGAAGAACCTGACCATGTGGGTGTTTGGAAAAATGTGGAAGACTTTGGAACTTTGAGCTAGAAAAGGTGTTGACTGCTTTAATCAGAGCTTAATGGGTCATTCTAGTAGAAGCTTGGAAGAAAGCAGCACCTGGGATATTTTGTCAGTGTCTGACCACTGTTTGCCCACACCCCAAATGCTTACCTGATGCTAAGCTGAAAAGCAATGGACTAATTTCTTTGGCAGAGGATATTCCAAGACAGCCTAACATAGAAATGGTGGTGTGGCTACTAATGTTGAATCCTATACAGATCTACAATGAAAAAGAGCAAATGGGGCAGAAAGAAATGCAGAATGTACAGACTGGATTGGAAAAGTGCAGGAGGGAGATTAACGTTGGAGCCAAGGCACGTGAAACAGAGGCTCACTTTGATAAGGAGAGTAAAGTGATTAAGGAGAGGCTAAGATACTTACAAGTAAACAATAGAAACAGTACCTTCAGGGCAAGACCACCCCCAGCTAAGCCTCCAACTTTTGAAAGTAAAATACCGAAAGGGTTTTTTTGCTCCAACAATTCCAGGACAGAGAAAAGTTGCAAATGTGGTTGAAATAGGCAAGGATCCATCCCAAACTTGCAGCCCAACTTGGCAGTTTCATGCACGTGGTGCTGGCTTTAGAGGCATGAAGGATGCAAGAGTGAAAAGGTCATTAGTTCTTCCTCCACAGTTTCAGAGAGCTACTGAGCCCAGGGAGAGTGCAGCAGGGGCGTCCCTGAATAAAGAAGGCCCTGACAGGCCATTGCGTAAAGCTGTGAATGTGAAGCCTGGTTGGCAGTGGAGACCCCATGAAGACATTTGAGATGCCAGAGCTGTGAGATATTTGCCAAAGAGAGCTGCATACGGGGAGTGGTACCAGTCTAAGGAAGAGATATATGTTTCATGCAAAGCTGGAAGAACTGAGCCATCTAAGCCCTTTGGAAGTAAAGTCCCAGAAGTCACACATAAAGCTATTGGACCTGGTGTTTGTCCTGCTGGTTTTCAGTATTGTTTTGGTCCAGTATTTCCTCACTATGCCTCTATTCCTCCCTTTTTGAATGAGAATGTGTTTTCGATTCCATTGTATGTTGGGAGTATGTAATTTGTCTTTTGATTTTTATAGGAACTTACAGTTAAGAGATTGGCCTAGGTCTCAGAAGAGACTTTGCACTGTAACCTTTTGAATAGAATTGAGACTGGTAAAAACTAAGGGGACATTTAAGGTTGGACTAAATGCATTTTATATGGTCATGAGCCTTTGGGAGACCAGGAGTGGAGTGAGGTGGTTTGAATGATACTGCACCCCATAGGCTTCAAGTATTCAGACATTTTGTCCCCAGTTGGTGGCGCTATTTGGGGAGCTCTTAAAAGGTGTGGCTATACTGGAGGAAGTGTGTTGCTGTGGGCAGGCTTAAAGACTTTAACAAGCCTTGCTAGTCTCCAGAGTCTCTCTCTTGGCTTCCTGTGGTCACTGGAAGACGTGAACCTCAGTTTTCTGCTCCAGCTTCTGCCACCATGCCTCCCTGCCACAATGGACTCTAAATTCTCTGGAACCATCAATCATAAGGTCAAATAAAATCTTCCCTTTATAAGTTCCCTTGGTCATGGTGGTTTTATCACAGCAACAGAAAAGTGACTAATACATCACCTAACAGAGGAATCATTTATTTGTGGTGAGAACATTAAAAATCTATTAATTTAAATTTAAATAGTTTTTCCTTAAAGAGTCCAGATCTTAAACTTTGTCATCCAGTTTTGATATTCTGTTACTTTTCTTTTCTTTTTTTTAAGGGATTCACAATATAAGAACACAGTTGTCTTCAGATCGCATTGACATTGCTCAGTTTGCCATACAATTAGGTAATTGTCGCTAGCATCCACAGATGAGGGATGCCATTCCTCATTTGTTTTTCTGGGACTGTGTTACTTTATTCAGCATGATATCTTCTAGCTCCATCCATTTACCTGCAAAGCTCATGATGTCATCTTTCTTTACCAATGCATAGAACTACATTGTGTAGATGTACCACATTTTCTCTATCCTCTCATCAGTTGAGAGGAACTTGGGTTGGTTCCAGCATCTTGCTATTGTGAAGAGAGCTGCAGTAAACATGGCTGTGCATGGATCTCTGCAGTAAGATGAGTCTTGTGGGTACATACCCAGGAGTGGTATGGCTGGGTCAGGTGGCAAGTTCATTCCAAGTCTTCCAAGGGTTCTCCACACTGCTTTCCAACTGGTTGTATGAATTTACATTCCCACCAGCAGTGGATGGGTGTTCCTCTTTCCCCACAACCACTCCAACACTTGGTGTCATTTGTTTTCTTGATCTTAGCCAGTCTTATTGGAGTAAGATGATATCTTAGAGTGGTTTTAATTTGCATTTCCTTAATTATTAGAGACTTCGAACACTTCTTAAGATGTTTCTCAGCGATCTCTAATTCCTGACTTGTGAAGTCTGTGTTCAGCTCTTTGCTCCATCTACTGAGTGGGTCATTTGTTTTCTTTCTTCTTTGTTTTTTGAGTAGTTAATATAGTCTGGAAATCAATGCCTTGTCAGATGTATCTGCGGTGAAGGTTTCCTCCCACTCTGTGGCTTTTCTCTTAACTTCCTTCATTTTTTCTTTTGATGCACAGAAGCTTTTGAGTTTAATGACGTCCCATTTGTCAATTGTCACCTTAATTCTTGCACAGCTGCTGTCTGATTT
The DNA here is from genome assembly GCA_009823505.1 of Rhizomys pruinosus. Taxonomy (NCBI): domain Eukaryota; kingdom Metazoa; phylum Chordata; class Mammalia; order Rodentia; family Spalacidae; genus Rhizomys; species Rhizomys pruinosus. The sequence goes on from VZQC01004974.1 coordinate 2,160,992, forward strand.
AGGAAGTCTTTTCCTATGCCTATGTATTGTACTCTGCTGCCAACTTTTTCTTCAATCACCTTCAGAGTTTGAGGTTTCATGTTGAGGTCTTTAATCCACCTGGAGTTGACTTTTGTACAGGGAGAGAGGTAGGAGTTTAATTTCATTCTTCTACAAGTGGTAATCCAGTTTTGCCAACACCACTTGCTGAAGATGCTGTCTTTCCTCCCTTGAGTCTTTTTGGCCCCTTGTCAAATATAGGGTGGCTGAAATTGTATGTGCTCAAGTTTGGATCTTCAGATTTGTTCCATTGGTCAACATGTCTGTTTTTGTGCCAGTACCAAGCTGTTTTTATGATTATAGCCCTGTAGTATAGTTTGAAGTCTGGTATAGAGATTCCCCCCTGTATTGCTCTTTTCATTCAGGGTTGTTTTGGCTATTTGGTGTCATTTGTTTTTTTCAAATGAAATTAAGGACTTTTTTTTTCCAAGCCTGTGAAGAAACACTTGGGGATTTTAATTGGGATTGCATAGATTCTATACAAGAGTTTGGGTAGAATGGACATTTTTACTATGTTAATTTTCCCCATCCATGAGCATGGAAGGTGTTTCCATCTTCTGATGTCTTCTTCAATTTCCTTTATCAAGGGTTTAAAGTTTTTGTTGTAGAGATCTTTGGTGTCTTTGGTTAGGTTTGGTCCTAGGTATTTTATTGTATTGAGGCTATTGTGAGTGGGAAGGTCTCCTGGAATTCCTTCTTTAGTGGTTTGTTGTTGGTGTAAAGAAAGACTACTGATTTTTCTAGGTTAATTTTGTATCCTGCCACTTTACTGAAGCTATTAATCATTTCTAGGAGTTTTCTGGTGGAGTTTTTAGCATCCTTTAAGTAAATAAACATATCATCAGCATAAAGGGATAACTTGACTTCTTCTTTTCCACGTAGTTCTCCTTTAATTTCCTTTTCTTGCCTTTTTACCCTAGCAAGTGTTTCAAGCACTATATTGAAGAGGAGTGGTGACAAGTGGCAATCTTGCCGAGTTCCTACCTTTAAAGGGAATGTTTCTGTCATTTCCCCATTTAGGATGATATTGGCTGTGGGTTTCCTGTATATGGCTTTGATTACATTGAGGAATGATCCCCCCAATCCAATTCCCTTTAGGATTTTAAGCATGAAGGGATGTTGGATTTTGTCAAAGGCTTTTTCCTTGTCAATTGAGATGATGCTATGGTTTTTGTCTTTCAGTCCATTTATATGCTTGATGATATATATTGATTTTCATATGTTGAACTATCCCTGCATCTCTGGTATGAATCCAAGTTGGTCATGATGGATGATCTTCTTGATTCAGGTCTCTATGCAATTTGCAAAGTATCCTGTTTAGAATTTTAGTATCTGTGTTCATTAGGGAGCTGGGTCTATAGTTCTCCTTTCTGGTTGTATCTTTGCCTGATTTTGGTAATAGAGTGATGCTGGCTTCATAGAAGTAATTGAGAGAATTCCTTCTGTATCTTTCTAAACAATTTGAGTAATAATGGTTGTAAGTCATTGGAAATATTTTATAGAATTCTGCCGTGTAAACTTCTGGGCCTGGGCTTTTTTTAGTTGGGAGGTTTCTTATTACATCTTCAATTTTTTCATATATTATGTGTCTATTTAAGCTGTCAATCTCTTCTTGGTTGAGCTGTTTCTGTTTTTCTAATGTAGGCACCCAAGGTTATAAACCTCCTTCTTAGGACTGCTTTTAAAGTATCCCACAGGTTTTGTTTTGTTGTATTATCATTGTCATTCAGTTCCAAGAATGCTTTTATTTCTTCTTTATCTCTTCCTTGACCCATTCCTTATTCAGGAGTGTGTTGTTTAGTCTCCATGTGTCCTTGTAGATAGTAGGGCTTATCCTGGTGTTGATAGTGAGCTTTATTGCTTTGTGGTCTGATAGAATGCATGAAATTATTTCCATCTTTTTGTATTTATAGAAGTTTCTTCTGTGTCCCAGTATGTGGTCAATTTTGGAGAATGTTCCGTGGGGTGCTAAATAGAAAGTGTATTCTCTGGTAATTGGGTGGAATATTCGGTAGACATCTGTGAGATTCATTTGTTGTATCATATCATTCAGTTCAGATGTCTCTCTGTTTATTCTTTGTCCTGTTGACCTGTCCAAAGGGCTCAGTGGTGTATTGAAGTCCCCTACTATGAGTTTACTGGGGTTAATCTGTGCCTTATGGTCCTGGAGAATTGTCTTTATAAAGTTAGGTGCACCGGAGTTTGGTGCATATCTATTCATAATTGTGAAATCTTCATGGTGAATTGTTCCTTTGATTAAAATGTAATGGCCTTTGTCTATTCTGATTTCTTTTACTTTGAAGTCTGTTTTTTCTGATAGTAAAATAGCAATACCTGCTTTCTTTTTGTTACCATTTGCTTGGACTATGTTTTTCCATCCTTTCACTTTAAGGTGCTGCCCACCCTTGAAGTTAAGATGTGTTTCTTGTACACAGCATATCGATGGGTTCTGTTTCCTAATCCAATCTGCCAGTCTGTCTTTTGATTGAGGAGTTTTGTCTATTAATATTTAAGGTTATAACTGATAAGTTTGTGTTGATTCCTTTCACTTCATGATCCATTTGCGATTTTGGTTTAGGTTTCTACTTCTGGAGTTATGCTTTTATTGATTTCTCTCTCTAGTTTTCTGGGGATGGTTGTTCCTTTCTTCTGTCCTTTGAATTGCTTCAAGTATTCTCTGAAGGGCTGGCTTTCCAGACATGTATTCTTTCATCTTGTTTATGTCATGGAATATTTTTCTCTCTCCTTCAAGTATAATCCACATTTTTGCTGGGTATAGTAACCTGGGTTGGGATCTATAGTCCTTTATCACTGGGAATGCTTAGCTCCATGTTCTTCTTGCTTTCATAGTTTGCACTGAGAAGTCAGTTGTAATTCTGATAGGTTTCCCTTATATGTAAGTTGTTGTTTTTCTCTGGTGGCTTTCAGAATTTTGTCTTTGTTTTGGGCATCTAGCGTTTTAACTATGATATAGCACAGAGAGTTTCTTTTCTGATCTTGTCTGTTTGGAGACCTATGTGCTTCTTCTATTTGTATTGCTTTGTCTTTTTTAGTCTCTTTCTGTAGCTCTTTGCTTTGCAGGTTGGTTTCCTTGGGCATCTTTTCAGTGTTTTCCAATGGGATCTTTTCAATGTTTCCACTTCCTTCCAGAGTTTGTCATTCTCTCTCTCTAGGTCCTTCTTGAGTTTTTCATTCTCTTTTCTTAATTCTCTGACTAGGTCTTTATAGTCTTTGACTTCTTTAAGTATGTTCACAATTGTACTTCTAATATCTGTGTCCTGGGCCATACCCAGGGGATCCCACTGTAGGAATCTTCCACAGGGTTGGTAGAGCTAGGTGTGGAATTATCCTGCACCTTTCCCATGTTGTCTCTTCTTTGAGTACCTGGCATGTGGGTTTCTCTTTGCCTGTATTCCAATGTGAATCCCAAGTGCCTCTTCACTGTATTGAAGGCTTACTTTGCTTGCCTCCTTCATATGCCTTCCTTGTTTGTTTGATTGATTTGTTTTTCTCCTTTTCTCCTTGCTTATGAAGTGTTGACTTGTCTAAGCTTTAGGCTTTCTATTGGAAATCTAACTCACTCTTCCCTTTCTGTTCTGAAGGTTCTCCAAAGAATCCACTTGAACACAAGCCCAGCTTTTATACCAGCTAGGAGGACAACTCTGCCCCCATAGCCTCACAAGCCAATGGAGCCAAAGACAATTCAATCAAACCAAACAATCCACCTGGCTGAAGCACCCAGCTCCTACCTGTGCTTAGGTAATCTTCAGAAATCCCAGACTGGTAAATTCTTTTTGCCTGTAAACTGGGATACCTGCAAGAAGAGAGGTGGTAAGTCCCTGCTGTCGAAGACCTGGTGTAAGCATGGGAAAGAAGTATTGAGTCCACACTTGCAAGTGTACAGTTGGTCTTTGCAACGCTAGAGAGTGTTATCAAAGCCCACTAAATCAGTAAAGCAAATATTTGTCTCCTTGAGTCAAGCAAGACTCTTCCATCAGCATCAGCTACACCTCACCAGCCTGGAAATACTGTGCAGCAGTGGCAAGCATAAGCCTGTATATCCCAAATATAATTGGCTAATAGCTTTCTCCTTGGGGAGATTCACGCTTGAGGAATAATTCATGGCTGATGCCACAAGCTTACATCATCTAGTGGTTAGTAAATGTTATAAGCCACAGTGAGACCTTGTCATCTTTTACAGAATAGCTATAGTTCATAGATTAGTATACTATCCAAACATCTGTGTCTATACCAATATAACCTACCATAATAATTAGTACTGTTTAAATGCCTGTATATCTAATTGTTTGTGCTTCATTAGTAGAATGGATAGGTTATTTGTGGATAAACTGCCAACCCATGAAAGGAATAAGCCTGAACTAACCAAGTCTAAAATGACATCTCTTGAGAAAATAGATTGTTTTGCTTCTAGCCCACTTGTGCCCCTTTTCTAAAGCCGAGGGAACAATCTGTGGAAGAGGGCCATGGTAGAATGTAAGGGCTCTGATTGGGGTGAATTGTGAAACTATGGCAATATATACTGGACTCTTATTTGATCAACATGCTTATACATACAAGCCCCTCCAGCTGGACAATGGGGACCTTGGGTTGTATAAGTTTGGGCATAGCTGCTTACAAATTGGTTTTACATGAATGATGCTTGTATTCATTACTTATTAAAAAAAGATAAATTTAATTTCAATAAAAAAGAAAGAACAAAAAAGAACCATTATATGAACTCTCAATAAATATAAGAAAATATTAAAATATTATTCATTAAAACCTATTATTTTAGCTAATATGAAATATATAATGTAGATTTATGAATTTTTGGTGTTATGTCTCATGATCAAACACTAAATCTTATCCTGACTAAATGACACTTTTTGTCCTTAATTTTTCCCTTCTTATTTTAGCAGTAATATCTTTGAAGAGTATGCTTTTTGCATAGTGTGTTCTTTTTTTTTTTTCTTTTTTAGTCCTGGAGTTTTGTTTACTTAGGGTTTAGTTGGGGTTCATTGGTCAATTATGACTTTTTCCTATAGGCCAAGGGAGAAGGGGTGAAGACCACAGACCATTCCTAATCCTGTGAGCTGCAGGGAGCTCTGTCGCAGAGCACTTAACCAACACGCACAAGGCCCTGGTTCCATCCCCAGTACCCCTCAGGCTCCCTCCCAAAAGTCTTTAACTGCAGCCTTTTGGTCAACCTGGCAGCGTTGGTAAAGTAGCTTGGGCTTCCAACCGAAGCTGTGTTGCTTAGAAAGCAGAGATAGTTTGAGCTGTGAAAACTATCAGTGTGACACATACTGTTAACAGAAAAACATAACCCTGAGATAGAGAAAAGGCAGTGGACAAAATTAAACACCTTCTCATGATGGGCGTGATGAGAAAGAAACTTCCTCAGTCAGCATCAGGCAGGCAGAGCTAGCACCATAATGTGAGAGACTAAGGGGGGTCCACCTCAGATCAGGAATGAGAACGGTCTGCTTCTCGTCACCTTCACTGCGCAAAGCACTGAGTGTTCTTCAGTGTAGCTGATTGCACTGTTCTGGAGATGGAGACGGCCTTGTTGTTGTGAGATACAAGGAGCAGGATCTCTGCAGGAGCCTCATGTTCCTGTACCCTGCCATCCCCATCCAGGCGCTGGTGCAGAAGAACACGCTGCTGCTGCAGGTGAAGGACACCAGCACCAATGGCTCCTTCAAGCTGAACCACAAGAAGCTGGAGGGTGGCGCCAACTGGTGCAGTTCCGGCCCCCTGGCGCCCAAGGCCTGCAAGGCGGGTCGGGAGCGGGCCACATTGTGTGTTCTTAACATCATCCCAAAAATGTATTCACCTAGAATACATTTATTTCTATGTTATGTATTTATTCTGCTGGCCATTGTGCAAGTGTTTATTATAGAATCCTATTATTTTGAATGTCTAAGCCTTACAATATGTTTTGAAATCAGGAAAGATTGCTCTATTGGTATTCTTTTATTCATGTTTACTTTGATTCTTAAGCATCTTTTGAAGTTCTATATTACCATCAGAAAATTTTCTGATTTTGAGAATAGACTAAGGTTTACATTGAATTTTCTTAATTTATGTTTAGGTCTACTTAACAGGAGTATTCTGTCCAGCCCATAAGCTTAGTGCCTGTGTTAATATTTGCAACTTCACTTCTCACCAATATTTCAAATTTCCATTATGCTTCCCTTTTACATTCTTGCCTAAAGATTTTAGTAAACATTTTATCTGTAGTTGTTGTTCTGTAAGTGTAGTCTCATGAATTCCTTTTCCAATAGCTTGTAGACTGTGTATAGATTATTATATGTCAATGTTTCATCAACTTTAGTGAATTTGTCAATTTTAAGAGATTTTCTACAATTTTCATAGATTACTAACAATACATGATGAACATGGTTTTGTCTACCTCTGAGAAGCTATGGGTGAATACATAACAAGCAAAATTTCCTTAGTCACGCTTGCCTAAACCTTAGATATGTGCAAACATCAACATCACAAAGCATCTAAACATTATATTTTTAAAGTTTTAAAGGCTTTTAGCATTAATGCACAAATTGTATAAATATATAGGGGCTATCAAATGATGTTTTGAGGCATAAATATATTCTGTGGGTAAACTTTTCTATCTCTTTAAATAATTACCATATTGGATGATGAAATCATTCAAAATCAATTTTTCCATCATGTTGTTATTGTAAATGCACCTTTTATGCACTGTTTTAAAATTTTTTTACTACTATTGTATTGTGTCTGTATGTCTATGGGCAGCACATGTAAGCCATTCTCAAGACCATTTTCAAGGTCCCATTGACTTCTTCCCACCTGGGTTAAGGGCATCAGTTTCTGTCATCGGACTTGTTATACAAGTGCCTTTATCCGTGGGGGAACCTGTCTAGTTCCACTTTGAAATGATTTAATGGAGTTGTGACAAGCGCCCAAACTTGATTAATATCATTCTGATTTATGTAGGAGATAAGAGTAAAGAGTCGAGAATGACTTATCTTTGTCTTTTTCAACAAATTGAACTACAGGATTATTTGGGATTTATCAATTCATTTTGGTTACTACACATGTAAGCTATTTACTACTTTGAATTGAGGCTATATCAGAAATACATGCAAATACTTTTGGTAGTAAAACACATCAAGTTTTTCTAATTAACCTAAGTGTGCTCTCATGGCTGGAATATATAACTTTTTGTTTTATAAATTAGTTTATTACAACAATGTGACCACATTTTTAACTAAACATATCCCAATATTCTTTTTAGAGTAGAATGGAATACCAGATAAGCTGCCAACATTTCCTAAAAAACATATAGGAGAGTGACAGGGTGGACTTCTCAGCAGACAGATTCCAGGACTTTCCCAGGCCCATCACTTCTAGCCCAGGGTTCCAAGATGATCTGAACACAGTCACGTCCAATGCAGGGTTCTTGGACCATCCTAGCGCCCTCCCTTCCAGTGCAGGGAGAGTGACAGGGTAGGCTTCTCAACACGCAGGTTCCAGGACTTCTCCATCCCCATTGCCTCCAGTCCAGGAATCCAGGACAATCCCAGCCCATTCATTCCAGCACAGAGTGGGTTCCAGGACATCCAAGCCCAGTTACTTCTGAAGTAGGGTGCCAAGACCATACCAGCACAGGTGCAGGGTCTCTGGAGCTAGTCCAACTTCCAGAGGAGATCAGGTGAGTCGTCCCTACAGTTACCTTGGTGGTTACAGGATTGGGGAAGCAAAATCCAGTGCCTCCTACCCTCTTTGTGGCCATCCTAGTGGGAACAAAGAAGGTGACTTTGAATACAATGTAACAGAAGAGACAGCAGACCTTCCAACCAAGAGGAAGAACCACTTGAATTTCACATCAGACTATAAAAAACAAATCAAATCCACATGCCAAGAGAACAAATGAAAATCAACAACATGGGAACAGAAAATAATACATCCCCAACAAAATCTAGCAGTTCTATAGAAGACTCCAACAATGAGTTCTCCCTAGAGATAACCCAGGACACAGATCTTAAAAGAGCAATAATAGACATACTCAAAGAAATCAAGGGAGAGAATGACAAACTCAGGAATGAAGTGGGAAAACTGAAATGATTCCAGACGGAAATGAAACAGGAAACTGACCTGTGAATCAAGGAGAGAATGACACATTCCAAAGGGAACGGGAAATACTAAAGATATCACAGGGTGAAGTGAAAAAGGAAATGCCACATTCATCTGATCAGCAGGAAAAGATGGGAGAGAGCCTCAGTAACAGATTGGATGAAGTAGAAAGTAGAATATCAACACTGTAAGACAAGGCAGAAAAACCACAATGCTCAAAAAAAGAGTATGAAAAAAAATCACAAGAGTAGAACAGTCAGGAAATATGAGATACTATGAACTATTCAAACTTCTGTGTCATAGGGGTAGAAGAAGGAGAAGAATCTCAGGACAAAGGTATTGATCAGATGTTCAACAGAATAATAGAAGAAAATGTCCCCAAACTGAAAAATGGCAAACCCATACAAATACAAGAAGCACATAGAACATCAAACAGACAAGATCAGAAAGGAATACCACACACCACAGAACGGTTAAAACAGTAGACACCCAAAACAAAGACAAATTACTGAAGGCCTCAAGAGAAAATAAAGTTACATATAAAGGAAAATCCATCAGAATTACAGCTGACTTTTCAGCGCAAATGATGAAAGCCAGAAGAATGTGGACCAAAATATCTCCAGCACTAAATGACTATAGATGCCAACCCAGATTACTATACTCAGCAAAAATGTCAATTATAGTTGAAGGAGAAAGAAAAAATCTTGCATGACATAAACAAAACGAAAGAATTCATTTTCAGGAAACCAACTCTTCAGAAAATAGTTGAAGCAATTCAATGGTCAGAGGAAAGGAGAAACTATCCCTAAGCAGCTAGAGAGAGTAAGAAATAAAAGTATAACTGCAGAAATACAAACCTAGACCAAGAATGCAAACAAAAATAAGGTAACAGGAAGCAACACACATCTCTCAATAATAACTTTAAATATTAATGGGCTGAACTCCTCAATCAAAAGACATAGACTGGGAGAATAGATTCGGAAACAGAACCCATCTATATGCTGTCTACAAGAAACCTATCTTACCCTCAAGGATAGGAACAAGCTTAAAGTGAAAGGATGGAAAAAAAATCCATGCAAATAGTACCAAAAAGCAAGCAGGATTTGCTTTCTAATAGCAGATAAAATATACTTCAAAGTAAAACTAATCAGAAGAGCCAAAGAAGGCCACTACATCCTTATTAGAGGAACAATTAAGATTGTGAAGATTTCATAATCATGAATATATATGCACCAAACTCCCATGCACAGAACTTTGTAAACACAATTCTACAGGAAATCAAGGCACAGATTGATTCCAGCACATTAATAGTGGGGCATTTCAATACCCCACTGAGCCCCTTTGATAGGTCAACTGGAAATGAATAAGCAGAGAGACATCTGAACTGAACTATACAATACACCAAATGGACCTCAGAAATATCTACTGAATATTCCATTCAAACACCAGAGAATATACTTTCTACTTACCACTCCATGGAACATTCTCCAAAATTGACATATACTGGGACACAGAAAGCGAACCCTACACATATGAAAGGATGGAAATAATGTCATGCATTCTATCAGACCACAGTGCAGTAAACCTGAATATCATCACTAGAATAAGCCCAACTATCTACAAGAACACATGGAGACTAAACAACACAATCCTGAATAATGAATGGGTCAAGGAAGAATTAAAGAAAGAAAAACATTTTTGAAACTAAACCATAAAGATAATTCAAGACACCAAAACCAATGAGCTACTTTAAAAGCAGTCCTAACAGGGAAGTTTATAGCCCTCAGTGCCTACATTTAAAAAAAAGACAGGACAAATAAACAAACTAACATTACAGCTAAGAACACTTGAGAGGCAACAACAAATGAACGCTAATTCCCAGAGACAGGAAAAAAATCACAAAAATTAGAGCAGAAATCAATGAAGTAGAAACAAAGAAAACAATACAAAGAATCAACGAACCCAAAACTGGTTCTTTGAAAGCATAAAGAAGATAGATAGGCCCCTACCCCAGTTAACCAATAGAAAGAAATCAATAGTATCAGTGATGAAAAAGGAACCATGACAACAGGCAGAGAAAAGATACAGACAATCATATGAGAATGCTTCAAGAACATATACACTACTAAATTTGAAAACCTAAAAGAAATGAATGAATATTTGAAATCCTGGAATTCACCAAAGCTTACCTAAGAAGATATTGATGCTTAAACGGACCCATAATATATGAGGAAATTGAAAATATGATAGTAAACTTCCTACATAAAAAAACAGCTCAGTTCCTAGATAGTTTCACACCAGAATTTTATAAAACATTTAAAGAGGACTTACAACCATTATTACTAAAATTGTTCAGAAAGATACAAGCAGAGGAAAATCTCCCAAATTCATTCTACAAAGCCAGCATTGCACTAATACCAAAACCAGGCAAAGATACAACCAAAAAAAGAAAACAGTAGACCCATGTCATTAATGAATGTAGATGCCAAAATTTTCAACTCAGTACTTGCAAACTGCATACAGACCCATATCAAAAAGATCATCCATCATGACCAAGTTGGATTCATACCAGAGATGAAGGGATGGTTCAACATATATAAATCAATAAATACCATAAAACACATAAATGGACTGAAAGAGAAAAACCGCATGATCATCTCAATTGATGCATAAAAAGCCTACCACAGAATCCAGCATCTCTTCATGCTTAAAGTCCCAGATGGAATTAAAGTGGAGGGAATATTCCTCAACATAATCAATGCCTGTATAACAAATCTACAGCCAATATCATCCTAAATGGAAAAAAGTTAGAAGCATTCTCCTTAAAGGTAGGAACCTGGCAAAGCTGCCCCCTATTACCTCTCCTCTTTAATATAGTGCTTAAAGTGCTTGCCAATGCAATAAGGTAAGAAAGGGAAATTAAAAGAATACTAATTGGAAAAGAGGAAGTCAAACTATCCCTCTTTGCAGGTGATATGATAGTTTACATAAGGGTTGCTAAAAAATCCACAAGAAAACTCATAGAAATGATTAAGAGTTTCAGTAAAGTGACAGATACAAAATTAATCTAGAAAAATCAGTTGCCTTTCTTTACACAAACAACAAGCAACTGGAGAAGGAATACAAGAAGACCTTCCCACTCACAATAGCCACAAAACCAATAAAATACCTAGGAATAAACTTAACAAAACAAAACCAAAGATCTGTACAACAAAAATTTTAAACCCTTGAAGGAGGAGATTGAAGAAAACTTCAGAAAATGGAAAGACCACCTGTGCTCATGGATTGGAAAACTAAATATAGTAAAAATGTCTTTCTACCCAAATATACAGATTCAATGCAATCCCAATTAAAATCCCCAAGAGTTTCTTTACAGACTTTGAAAAAAATCCTTAAATTCATATGGAAAAAAGACCCTGAATACCCAAAATGACCCTGAGCAAAAAGAAAAAGTTCAATAGAGGGGGATCACTATACCAGATTTCAAACTATATTACAGGACTATAGTCATAAAAACAGTCTGAAAAACTGGCAGAAAAACAGACCTGTTGACCAATGGAACAAAATTGAAAATCCAAATGTGTGCACGTACAATTTTAGCCACTGCATATTTGACTAAGGAGCCAAAAATACTCAATATAGGTGACAGCATCTTCAACAAATGGTTCTGGCAAATCTGGATCACCACTTTTAGAAGAATAAAATTAAAGCCCTATCTCTCACTCTGTACAAAACTCAACTCCAAATGGATCAAAGACCTCAACGTTAAGCCAGCAACTCAAGGTGATAGAAGAAAACGTTGGCAGAAACCTACAAGACATGGATGTAGGCAAAGACTGTAAAGCAAACAGTAGCTTCACAGGAAATAAGGTCAGCAATTGAAAAAGTACAATCTCGTTAGATTCAAAACCTTCTGTAAAGCAAAAGAAACAATCAACCAAGTGAAGAGTAAACCCACAGAATGGGAGAAATCCTTCACCAGTGATACATCTGAGTGAGCATTCACATCCAGAATATATAAACTACTCAAAACACAAAGATGCAAGAAAACAAATGACCCACTCAAGAGGTGGAGCAAAGAGCTGAACAGAGACTTCACATGTAAGGAAATAAAAAATGCTGAAAAACATCTTAAAACATGTTCACCATAATTAATAATTAAGGAAATACAAATTAAAATCATTCTAAGATATCATCTCACTCTGATAAGACTGGCTAACCTCCAAGAAAATAAGACAGCAAATGCTGGAGAGGTTGTGGGGAAAGGGAAACTCTCATACACTGTTGGTGGGAATCTAAACTGGTACAACCACTATGGAAAACAGTGTGGAAACCCCTTATAAGACTCAAAAGGAGTCATGACCTGACCCAGTCATACGATTATTGGGTATATACACACAAGACTCATCCTACCACAGAGATACATGCACATCTATGTTTATTGCAGCTCTCTTCACAATAGCAAAGAGCTGGAACCAACCCAAATGCCCCTCAACCAATGAGTTGATACAGAAAATATGGTACACCTACACAATAGAGTTCTATCTAGCAGTAAAGAAAGATGACATCATGAATTTTGCAGTTAAATGGATGGAACTAGAAGATAATATGCTAAGTGAAGTAATCCAGTCCTGACAAACAAACAACAAATAGTATCCCTCATCTCTGGATGCTAGCACCAAATACCTAGTAGTAAAGAAAACTGAGCAGTGTGTGTGTGTGTGTGTGTGTGTGTGTGTGTGTGTGTGTTTGTGTGTGTGTGTTTCTTTTACCTGAAAGCAACTGTACAATAATAATATGAATACTTTAATGGAATCTAGAATTAACCTACCACTTATTTTCAGACTTTGTAATTGTGGTATATGGTGGGAGGGTATAAATGCATAGTTTAAAGTAATATAAAATTAAAGGAGAAAAATGTAAATTCACAAATATGTTTTGGAATTAATATACAGTTTACTTTCAGATTTCGCAATTTTGGTATATATGTGAAAAGCATATATGCATATTTTGGAGCAATACAAATTGTAGGGAAGAACAGAAAAAGGACTTTTTCAAAGAACTGACTGAAACAGTAAACCTCAGCCCAAAACAATAAACCTCTGCATAGAAAAATGTTAAAAAGACTGAAAAAAATAAGATTCAAGACATGTATGGCAAAATACATGAAGTCAGCATGGAAAGGGGAATGTGTAAAAAATTGGACTGAGAAATGTGCTATCTATTGCAGGAAATTTCAATAAAAAAGGTAAAAACAAAAGAATATGAAATTGTAAGTAGCAGTTTAGGGTTCAAAACTTGCTTCTAAGCTTTTCCTAGCAAAATTGCTGTAATAAAGTGAGTTGGTGTGTCTCAAAAAATATGTTGGTTTTATTAAAGTACTGTTCCCTGCCTTGTTCTTCTTAATATTTTAATTAAAGGAATATGTCTTATATTTCCATTACAGTGCAGTAAGGGAATAATAAGATGATTATATTTTGCATTATGTCCATTTTCATATAGTTTTATTTTTTAACATAAAACAGTGTGAAATTCTATCAGCAGACTATTTTAATTATGAATACATGTAATTTCTAAGAAGAAAGTACACATAGAAATTCATAACACTTTCATTAAATTAGAAAGAAAGATAAGCATTACATTGCTCTCAGCACTCTCAGTGGATGACAGTGACTCCATTTACCCTCATTTGCTCAGGTGTATAGCCTTGCATCAGGTCATGGGTGACATGCAGTGTTATAATCTGAATAGTGCTATTATTGCCAAATAACGTTGGGGAAATAAAGTAATAATGTGTATCTTAATTGTTTCATTTTTGACCTAAGACACAACAAGTGGAGAATATTAAAGACAATAACCAATGAATAAACTAAAGTGCTCTACTTCCAGTTGTTCCTCAGCTGGAAATTAAGGGGAATAGTGGTTTAAACATGGTCTTTAAATACATCCTCAGGTGGGAGGCTCTGCATAGCATTGAGCTAATGTGGCCCTTCTCTTCCTGCTAATGACATATTCTCACAGCTGGAGGCAAGCTCATGTTCTCTAAGTGAGACTTCTGTTTACATAGGACGCTAAAAATCAGGGAAAAAAAGCATTAGAGTCAATAAATGAGGCTAAGAAATAGTAAGTATCTTACTAGATTTAGACCATAGCTTGTCCATAATCCCTATATTATTTTTAATTAATCAGCTCTACACTCCATTAATAGAGAATTAGAATGTCATAGAAAGCTACCTAGCCTCAAACTAAAACCTTTTCTCTTTACATACACATACAGAAATTTAAAAAAAGATGCCACAAAAATAAATAAAATTAAATTAAAAATGCCATTTATAAATTAGTCAGATTTATTTTTTTCTTTTACCAACATATTGAATGCTTTAGATGTTAAATGTCATAATGATCCTCAAACAGCCATAAGAACTAGTGTCCTTCCTGAGTAGTACCCACACTTCCATGTACCATTACCTATAACTTTTAGGGCTAGTTCTTGATAGTCATTCTACCATATTTTTGTTTTAAAGGTAATGAAATTTCTTCCCAATTATATTAGCATTTAGTAACATAGTTTATTCATATTTCTTATGACTTGAAATTTGACACTCTCACCATTTTTAGGTTTATAATCATATATATCTGAAATTAGTTCTCTGGGCTGTGCAAATATATTTTTTCAAATAATAATGGCAAACTTAGCATCCTTTTGCTTGTTGGTCATCCAAAATTTCCATTGACAAGAGATATATATTTTGTTTGTCATGTGTCCTTATTCTTATTAAGATGTCAGTATCTTTTATATCCTTGCCTAAGAACTTCACATAATCATATATATATACATATATATATGTATGTATATATATATTACATACATATACACATATATATATATATGTATGTAATAACAATATTCTGTCTGTTTTGGGCTGGAGGGATAGCACAGCTGTTAAAGGCTAAGGCTAACAACCAAAATATAAATCTGACTAATTTGTACTAGGATTCTCTACACTCTAGTGGATTAATGACCTAAGACTAATCGATTATTAATTCTCAAAACATGTCTTTCAAAGCAAATAGAATAATAATTACTCATAATGGCATGCAAATGCTATTTGGAAGTTTTAAATGGCTAAAATCCATCCAATAAATTTTTGTATTATGCATGTGAGAATTACATGTAAATTTAAAGCCCTGTACAAGAATATTAAATATTTACACTAAATTGTGGTTTTCATGAGAAATTGAGAGAAAGCCAACATTAGATGTCTTTTTCCATTAAAATGATCTATAAAGATAACAGTCAATTGATAATATCTTCCAAACTTATGTGGTTAAAATATTAACCATGTATTGATTTCTTTCATTTTATACATTTACATTTTAAAAATAGTAAGATTGTCAACTATTTTGTTATCCAGTAGGTTAATTTGCTTTGTTTTTGGTCATATTTTGTCTTTGAGACTAGAAATATCTCTTTAGCCCTTGCTGGCTTGAAACTCATAGCAATCCTCCTGCCAAGACTCCCAAGTCTTAGAGTTACAAATACCCAACAGGAAGCACTTTCTAGCATTCTGTGCGAATTTTAAAACTAGAGGGCTCAGAACATCAGATGTTGTAAAAACAATGAACAAAGATAAAGCGATACAATTAGTAACTCCACTTCTACTGCAATTCATTCTGTAGTACTACCTTATTCACATAGCAGCTACTAACTGACAGGACAGAGAGGCCAATAATCATCTTGTATTTACTTTTCAGACTTGACATACCAAAGCGTGATTTAAACGTCACACAACTTCACACACTGGAAAAAAGTGTTCTGAGAATGTTTTTAATTTTTACACTTTAATTTTCATAAATCAGTTACAAACAGTTATAAGCTACATGAGTAATGAAGAAAACAAGCTTATTGATTAAGACATGCTTCCTGAGAATTTACTTAAAATATTTCCTTTTTGTAGAAGAAAATAATTTAAAAAAGTGAAGCAGTTATGATCTAAGGAATTCTCTTTAGCTGCCAGAACTTCAATACTATTTGGTGACGGTCTATTTCACAATCAAGCAGAGCACTTATTCACATGGAACGAATAGTTGAATAAGTTGTTTGAAGTGGTGGAAGGAAAAAGAAGTGCTTAAATTTAGCTTACCTTTTTAAAAAGTGCCAAATCCTCACCATCATAAAAGGAAAATAAGTTTTGCTGAGAGGGAAAGTAATACATAGGTAGACGTTCTAGAGTTGTACTGGCCAACTCCTAGAATGGCTGCTTACTGGGAGAATTACCAATATCAGCATAAGAAAGGAACAATGGAGAGAAAAAATCATTATTGCAACATTTTCATTGTGAAATATGATTTCTCCATGCAATATATAATAACAGAGGAGCTATATCAGTTGTGGAGCTAATCTATAGCAAAGCATGTATCTATGTTTTAAATATCTGTTAAAGGACTGGTCACCAGTTTGTACTACTGTTATGTGGAAACTTTAGAAGTATGAGCTAGTAGATATCATCAAACTTGTGATGGTGGTGGTGTGATTTTGAAATGGGCATTGTGATTACATAGTCCAGAGTTACTATTTTGTTTCCTGGATACCATGATGTGAATAAATCTTCTACACTGTTCACTGCTAACATAATTCTAATAAAATGTCTTGACTTGCCATAGGCTCTAAGCAACAGAATCATATGACAAATGAATGAATCCTTGGAAATTGTAAGTCAAATAAGCTTTTCCTATTTATATTGTTTATCTCAAGTAATTTATTATATTAATGGAAAGGTAGCATATTTACATTATCCAAAATATCTCTACATTCAATGAAATTTCCAATTCTTCAAAGAAATATTCCAGTCTATTTAATGATACTGGAAACATCCTAAAGGTACATTAAGACTACATTAACAAAGATTAGACAGTGTGTATAGGGAGAGGATGAATATAGTAAAAATAAAATTTAGTAGAGTGTGATAGAAGTTCTGTCTCTACCCACAGTTGAGTGAGTAGAAGTGTTTTTAAAGCTTTCATTTTGATTGACAAATGGGATATGCTCAAGGCAAAACAAGTAGACAGAGGTGGTTGGATATTGTTGATAAAATGCTTGGGGACTGACAAAATGAAAGCTGCTAGAAATGTTTACTTTTGCACACATAAAAAAATGGCTGCTGGAGTGAATATTTGTGATCTGTGTCTAGCACTGGGATTCTTAAGCATCAGCAGTCAACTGAACAGACAGGACATGCCTTTAATCAGGTTATGCAGAAGGAATGTTTTAAAGATTCGTTGAAGCACAAATTCAAATGACACAGCACAACTGTGTGCTCTAAGAGAGCAGCAGCTGGAGTCAGGCCTCCTGGCACTTACTTATGGCTCCTGTCAAACAGGGCTCTCAGACAAATTTGATTTGTTGCAGTTAAATGATGGTGTCAGAAAGATAGCAGAGGTGACTCTGTAGCTAACAAGGCCAAAGGCAAAGTTGATTCAGAGAAGAGCTGATTCCTTTCTGCTCCATAACTACCCTCTCTTATTATCTTCTCTTGTCACTTCTTTTATCTGTTAATGTTTGTTTCATGAAAAAAATTAACATTTTATTAGTAGGCTCAAAACATTGCTCAATTTCTTTTCCAACTAATTTAATTGAGCATTGTTTTTGAAATGGTCTGTCTAGTGTTTGAAATCTCCTGTGGTCTGATTAGTCCAGATAACACATCTCAAGGCATGTTTTTTTATAAGAATGTGGGTTGAAGTGCACTGTCCTGTAGGGGAAAATATACTTCAACTTTTCTTTCTTATATAATCTATAAAAATTCTTGGTACTTTATTTTTTAATTTTTTTATTTATTATTTTTTTTATGCGTATGAATGTACTATCTGCATTTAGGTTGGTGCACCCGTGTCGTGCAATGCCGTGGAGGTCAGAAGAGGGCGTCGGATACCCCTGGAACTGGAGTTAAAGACAGTTCTTAGCTTCCAGGTGGGTGCTGGGGATCGAACCTTGGTCCTCTGCAAGAACAGTTGGCCATCTTAACTGCTGAACCGTCTCTCCAGATCCCCCAAAATTCTTGGTACTTTTTAAGAAAATATTTAGAAAGACATATTTCAAAGATTCTACATGTAACACTTCAAATATAAATAATTGACAAAATTATGGTTTAATATTGCACATTACAATACTCTGTTATCTTTTTGAAATGAGGCAGGCATGCAGCACACCTTTTTAGAGAGCTCATGTATTTGTCTTGTTTAGGTTTGTGATTTATCTATGAGGGACTGCTAGAAATAGGTAAGTTTTTTTCATGTTAACGTTTTCTCCAAAAATTTCCTCATCTGTTCTCAGCAAAATAACCACAGAAATATCATCAAAACTTGCGTCAGAAGTTTTCTTTTCTCTACTCCGAAAAGAGAAAATACTTTTCATTCCATTAACTCATAAGGCTTGTCATTGTCTTGTACCTATTAATTCTCTGAAGTCATTTCTTAACTACTCTTTCCTTCTCCATAAATGCCCTGGCTTCCACAGTGCTTCTATAACCAGATAATCTCCTGCCTTGAACAGTTCTAATTATTATCCTAGCCGGCATGGCTTTTTACTAACCCTACAGTTCACTCTACTCAATGTTAGTTAAAATTGTTACTCATCTTAATTCCTACACTGACCACAACAATTTTTATAACCTAGCATAATAAACAAACCTATATGTTTCTTTGTGTCCCCAGTAGCATGATATTCTTATTCAATATAATTTAAGACTAATTAGTTATGAAAATCTCTATGATGCATGATTGTCAATATACATATAATGTATACATATAACCTTATTACTTACTTAGCCAATGCTATTGATTATTAGATAATCAGAAACACTTTTTGTTTCTAAAATACAGTCTTGAAAATAAACCAATAGATTAAAATTATTTTCAAAGCTCCCCAAACACATCCCAAACAGATGGCTATATAATTAAATCTCCTTACTTCACATCTGATACAGCTGAGATTTGAGACTTGAAAGACAGATAACCTGTACTGTATTCTTATACATCAGTAGTCTGGAACACTCCAAAATTAGACATCTTGTTTCCAGGTTTGAGAGAAATTCATCTTCTTAATGTAGGGTTAAGAACCTGATCAAAGGTCTGGAGTGATAACTCTGATGTTAAGAGAACTACATGATCTTGAAGAGGACTCAAGTTCAGTTCTCAGTGATTCCATGGAAGCAAACTAATTCTATGGAACCCAAATCTTATTCTAGCCTTCACACACATTGTATGACACAATTCTACCTACATGAATGAAGGCCAAACATTCATATACATAAAATAAAAGGAAATAAATACATAAATACATAAATAAATAATAAATAGGTGAGAGAGCATTACATCTGTCAATCATCTCTCTATCACCTAATTGCCCTAACTGGTTTGAGGACACTGTGCTTAACCTTCCTGAATCTGTATTATTAATTCCTTTCCCAACATGCTTAAGCGATTCAAATATTTAAATGACATATTACTAGTGAAGCTTTGAGGAAGCAAATTTATATCATTGACTTAGGACCTGAAGTATTGCAAACAACCAGTAAAATTCTAGTTGCTGTGACTATATGTACAATAACTTGTTTGTGTTGCTATATGTACAATAGGTATGTACAGGAAATGCTGCACATGATAGTGTGTATCTATAAATCATCAATGATGACTAATTTACAACACTGGAGTAATAACTTTATTATGGTGTTAAATTAAAGCTGTAAATATATAAATAAAATTTAGAAAACACATTTTCTCCCAAAGAAATACATGTGCTTTAATTTGTTCATAATGTCAGCTGTTCTAAATAAGTTTTGTCATGAGAATCACAGTTGGAGTTAAAATAATAATATTCAAGCAACAGATATCTAAAATGCCAAAAGCAGTACAATTGTGCATTTAATCACCACCATATAAGAATAAAGCTTTAAATATTATTTGTTTCTTCAAGGACAATAACATATCTTTTCTCATGTTATATGACTAAATACTCCATATTAAAAGTGAATTTCAATGCACAGAGAAATGGTTCAGTGATTAGGAGCAGTGCTGCTCTTGCAGAAGACCTAAGTTCATTCCCAGAACCCACATGGCTAACAACCTTCTATAACTCTAGTTCTGGGAGATCAAATGCCCTCTTCTTTTCCTATGTGTATGAGCATTTTGCCCGTGTTATGCAAATGAATTTATGTCATGCAGTCCCACAGTGTTCAAAACAGGGTGTCAGATCTCCTGGAAGTGGAATTATGACGATTGTCAACCACCATGTGTACGCTGGGAACTGAACAGAGGTCCTCTGAAAGAGCACCCAGTGCTCCTAACCGCTGAGCCATCTCTTAGCCCAGAGGCCTTCTTCCGACCTCCACAGGTATTGCATGACATGGATTCACTAATCTGCATGCAGGCAATACACCCATACACAAAAGAAAAATAATAAAATATATTAAAAATGAATTTTACTATTGAAAGTTGTATTAGGTACTTGTTTATTGCTGAGGTGAAAACATTGACCCAGGAGTTGGAGAGATGGTTCACTGTCTAAGAACATTTGCTGTTCTTCCAAAGGACCAGGTTTCAAATCCCAGTACGACATGGAGAATAACAATCATCTGTAAATCTAGTTCCAGGGGAACTGTGGTCTTTGCATGATACAGGTGCACTAACACACATGTTTGCAATACACTCATGCATGTAAAATAAAAATAATAAATGAAATATTAAAACAAAGCACTACTTACAATCAACTTGGGGAAGAAAAGGTTTATTTGGTTTACAGCACAGTTGTAAACCAAATAAACCTTTTCTTCCATCAAGGGATGTCAAGGCATGAACTCCGCAGGAACCTGGAGCACAGACCATAGAGGAGTACTGCTATTTGCCTTGCTCCTCTGGCCTGTGCTCAACCTGCTTTCTTATACTATCGAAGACTGCTTGCCTAGATTTAGTGCTGGCCACATTGGACTGGTCCCTACCACATCACTCAACAATCTAGAAAATGCCCCACAGACATGGCCTCTGGCTAGTTCAATGGAAGCAATTCCTCAACTGCCATTTCTTCTACCCAGGTTTGTCAAGATGGCACTAAAGCCAGCCAATGAAAATTATATTTTAAAAACTGCCATACTTGGAGTTTGTTTTTCCTTTTTAATACAATGAAGTTATTGTTTTACTATATGTGATTTGAAAATGAAATTTAAATGATGAGCTAATTCTGTTGACCAGCCCCGTTTAGAAACCAGAGATCACTTCATCACTTTATTAATAAAGATGACATTTCACAGCTATTTTAACCTAAATACTTGCTCCTTTGGGACTAGGTTTGAATATTTTCACAGATTTCTAGTCTAGTGTTACTGTGCCTTTGCTGGAGGGGCAAAGATTTGTTGCAATCACATTTTTGTCACAGTGTGTCTTCAAAGGCAACCTTCATTGGCATTAACTCCTCTAATTATCTTTGACCTATGCCAGAATTGCACAAGGTTGCAATCTTGTGAATACAGACTCCTGTCTTTATTGCAAGCAAATACCACTTTGATCATAACATGTGGCTTAATAGATCAATGCCCTCAAGTCAGAAACCATGATGTCAGCAAGAACCACAACATATGGAGTTTCAATTGCTCAAGCACTTACCTTACTGAGTCTAACTAGTTGTTGAATAAGAAAAGAAAATATCTCAAATCAGCAGCAGGTAAAATTTGGGAAAAAAAGAAATGAGTTTAAAGGATCCAAAGTAGACTAAAGATTTTCTATTAGAAACATTTGAAGCACAACTGATATACTTTCTATTATTATATACATTATTTCAGATAATAGGCTTCCCAGTACTTTTAACAACCTAATGACATGTAAAACCTAGATTGCAGATTCACCTATTTCTGCTTTTTATAAAGTCTTTCTAGATGTCCAATAAATATATGTCTTCTAACCTATAGGACATATGAATTTATAATACATCATATTCAGTACTAGAAACTTCAGATTCTTCAGGTATGAAGTATAAGTGTATCAAACACATATTTTAGCATACCTTATAGTATAATACTTATAATTGTAACAAATATCTTATTCCTTCTATATTGTTGTTTTTGGCATTTATATTCCATCTTAAAATATTTAGACCAAACCTTTAAAATTAGATTGAAAGGCATGGGTCTAAAGATAGCATGAATTGGACATATTTCCATTTGACACTGTTAAATAACAAATTTAATTTATAAATTTCACTTCCAGAAAGAGACATGGAAAAAGAAGATACCTTACACTTTGAATCAACCTAGTATCTTATCAGATTCTGCAACTTGGAATCTCTGTGAGATTGAGTATCAGTCTCATACTTATTGCATGGTTCACCAGTTACCCACCAACTGTGGACCATATCACAACAGGTCGTATGACTTGGCTGGGAAGCTTCCTTCATGAAGAGATAGTGTGCAAGTAAGGAGTTATCTCAAGTCTGCATCAGCCATTACTGGGGAACATGGAAGTTTGGATGAATAGTACCATTTTGAAGGAGGGTGAAGCAAACTTCACCTGACTGTGATAAGTTCCTAATAATTGACAATTATTACAGCATTCTAATCTTTCAACATTGAATATGTCTACCTAAGTAATCATTCTCTTCTCTCTAAATCTATCTTTGAAAAAGGTGCTCTTTATGGGCTGGGAAGATGAATTAGTAAAGTTCTTCCTTACCAAAAATGCTTCTTACGTTTGCTCACTAAACCAAGAAAAGCTAGGCACACTAGAATCTTATTATCACAGCACTAGAGAGCTGTCAGATCCCAGAGACTGCTGGAGAGTCAGCCTACCATGTTGCATGAGTCCAAGGTCAGTAAGACACTCTAGCTCAAAGTGGATAGTATGTTAGTGCTGACATCCAAGTTTGTCTTCTGGCCTCTACATACATAGTAAGCATGTGCCTGCACACACGTATGTACACACACACACACACACACACACACACACACACTCCTACATAATACATGAATAGTCAACAAAGAAATACCTGTTTCATTGTGTAATGTAAAATATAGAGCCACAGTAGTGCAGTAATCAAGAATTTGTGTTAAATGAAATTTAAAATTTTGTTTTGTAACTTATTTCTCTAAGTTACAAAAATGTTCTCCATATGCCTTTACAATTTTTATTTAGAAAACAGTAATATTAGCACTTATTTCATAGCTATTGGGGATTAGATTAGTTTAATAGCACAAGAAAACCCTTATCAGCACCTGACATAAGAAGGCAACTACATAAGTTGTAGATTTTAAAAAACTATTTCCAGAAGAGGGCATCAGATACCCTGGAACTGTAGTTACAGACACTTGTTAGCCACCATGTGGGTGCTGGAAAGTGAACCCAGATCCCATGCAAGAGCACCCAGTTCTCTGAATCACTGAGCATTCTCTCCAGCCCCAGTAAGTGTTATTTTATTAGTATATCCAAAACTTCAAAATGGTCTTCTCTATGATTCAGTATTTATTACTACATTTAGTTTACTTGTAAAATAAATAGAAGAAAATCAATTCAAAACACATTAATATAATTGAAGTATTATATAATATTAAGAATATTTTCCAAAGTAATACTAAAGAATATTGACAAAAACTATACACATCATATCTTCCTAGTGATTTTATGTAGAACATCACCTCAATTAATATCTGTGAAAATACAAAATACTTCAGTCAGTAGACACATATTAAATACCTACTCTGTGCCCATTTTTGGCCACTTTCCATATCTTCTACACACATGCTGTTGTGCCCATATTGCTTGCCTTTGACATAATGAACATTTGTCTTCAGTGCCAGCCTCCAGGCCTATCTTTCAGCATTTCAGGCTTCTCTGCCACCTCAACTCTGCTACATCTAAGCTGGATGCTAACAACACCATGACATTTTCTCTACCATCTGTACCTACATGAATTTATTGTTTTCACTCATTAATGAAGGTTTTTATTATGATGACTCTGTGAGAGTATTTCTCTATGAAAGACCTCATCCATTGCTTGGATGGAGTTAGCCTTCAACTTGTTGATAAAGTAAGTGGGATGGATTAGGAATGGTGAACTTTCAGACAAGACTGGTTTGCAAGAACAGTTGTCACCTCAGGATATGGCTTAAGTTAACTAGAAAGTACAGATATTTATGCTGCAAATAAAGTTTATCTCACTTTGTAACAAATCTATCAAAACTGGAATTTCACAGAAAATTATTCAATAGTTTAATTTGATCTGTTTGGCTTAGGAGCTTAGCACATTCCTGGTAAAACTACCACTGTAATCTTATTGCCGCTTTTCAAGGCACAATTACACTCAGGTAACTTTTTAACACTTTTCATTAAACGTGGCATTAAAAGGCTTTAAATGTAGATACAAGACCACGTATACTCCTGCAGGGAACATCCACACACATCACAAACGCTTTGGTGATTATACTTTAAATTTTTCTCTAACTGTAAGGGCTGCTGTTGGTCCCGAGTAGAAAAGCTGCATTTTTTTTTTAATTGGAGCTGCAGAATTGTGCCAACCAAAAGTTTCTGAATATGGCAGATTGCAATTGAGACATAGAAACATTGTAGATGTTCCAACTCTGTGGAAGCATAATTACATTTAGGATCTTAGACTGATGCAGTTATAGGTTTTATTGAAAATATATTTTAAAATAAATAGGCAATGAAATAGGGCATCTGTGATTTATTCTATCCTGTTTTGCTAGCTTGATGATAAATGTGGGTACTTTCAGAGGATCTGGCTACCACGGTTTTGTTAACATTGAATCTGCACTGAACAGAAAGATGGTATAGGAAGCAAGAATCAAAAAAAGAAGAGAAAAAAGTCAAGTTATGTTTCATAAAACATTTCTTCCCACATACACACATTTACTGACTTTGCAGAATTAGGAGTAGTGAATGTGAGTCAAATGAGGTTTTTTATATAGATTAGTACATTTCACTTTCTTCCAAGCCTTCATTTAATCTCACATTTAGTTATGTTCTTCAAGAGACCAGTGACTTAGGTTTTAATTAAAGTGGCTGTAAAAGGACACACAGGTTTTATTTTATTTATTAATTTTTGAAGGAATTCAGAGTTAATAACATCTCTTCCTTTAATAGTGTCAGAGAGCCCAATTCCAATGATCTAGAAATGCTTGGTCCTTTGCTCACCATTTATAACCTATACTTCTTCCTTTTGTCATACCTTAATGTTCTTGGACTTTCTATAGTATGTGCAGGGGTAGAACAGAATACATTGTTTACATATGAATATCATTTTATCAAGACCGCCGTTTAAGGCAAACTACAATTGCAGCAAATTACATTACCACTCTTGCCTTTACATTTCTTCTTACATTGCCTCTAAAGAAATAAGCTTTGGCTATTCATGACATAATGATTAATAAGGAGACAGCTAAAAATATCTTGCAATCAAAATTCAAAATATTTTTATCATATTTTTGTGAAGCAAAGTATTTCTAACCTTAAAATTAGAAATACCCTAACTAAAATCATCACACCCTATATAGTCTGCACATGATATCTTTTAGCTAAGTTACCACATAGAGTTGAAATTAAGAAGCTTATAAATATATATTTCTATAGTTCTGCCATATTGAATTTTTTGTTTGAATTTACCACTGTTGCTTTTGGATTTATGTTCCTTTCATCTGTGATGTCTGTGACATCAGGGAAATATGGTTGTATCTATGAAAATTATTGGGTATTTTCTTTTTTTCTTGTTTTTTTTTCTTTTTCCATTTTTTGATATATATTACATATATATTATATATATATAATATATATATACAAGATTATGTAACAAATCAAATCTACACCCATGTCCCCCTCCCTACCTCCCCACTCCACCAGAGCTCATGCATTCTGCCAAACATGTTTTTCATCTTTTTCTCAGTCTTTCTCAAAATTCTCAATATAGAAGTTGACTGTTTCGAGCAGATGTTCACCGTTTCGGTCAGTTCTTTGACGCAGTCTTTTCTGTTGTTGTTGTTGTTCTTTCCAATGTGTGACACTTCCAACTACTTGGGCAAAAGCTCAAGGAGCCCTGCACAAGAAATACTTACTACTAGGTAATTGGTGCTAGCATCCACAGATGAGGGATTCCATTCATCATTTGTTTTTCTGAGACTGTGTTACTTCACTTAACATAATATCTTCTAGTTCCATCCATCTACCTGCAAAGTTCATGATGTCTTCCTTCTTTACTGCTGCATAGAACTCCATTGTGTAGATGTACCAAATTTTCTCTATCCACTCGTCGGTTGACTGGCACTTGTGTTGGTTCCAGCTCCTTGCTATCGAAGAGCTACAATAAACATGACTGTGCATGTATCTCTGCAGTAAGATGAGTCTTATGGGTACATACCCAGGAGTGGTATGGCTGCTTCTGGTATTTTCTATATATTGACTCATTCAGTTGTGTATATTTATGAGCTAGATTACAGTATTTTTTATTATTTATTATTTTTTATGTGTATGAGTGTACTGTCTGCATGTAGGTTGGTGCACCTGTGTTGTGCAATGCCGCGGAAGTCAGAAGAGGGCATCGGATTCCCCTGGAACTAGAGTTAAAGATGGTTCTTAACCGCCATGTGGTTGCTGGGAATGGAACCTGGGTCCTCTGCAAGAGGAGTCGGCGCTCTTAACCGTTAGGCCATCTCTCCAACCCTGATAATAGTATTATTATACAGCTTTATAGTGAATGAATTTGAGCATTAGTGTTTCAGAGACTTTTATAAGATATCAAAACTGAAGAACACTAACCAGCATAACCAGTGGGGTTGTTATATATAATACTATATATATATATATACTATATATATATATATATATTATCCCAAATTTCAGTGGTGTGTGTGTGTGTGTGTGTGTGTGTGTGTGTGTGTGTGTGTGAGTGTCGTCTGCCTATCTGTCTCTGTCTCTCTGTATGACCAGAAGATAAGCTCAGGTGATGTTTCTCAAGAGCAATCTAACTTTTTTTCAGATACTTTCTACTTGACCTGGACCTCCATAATTAGACTAGGCTAGCTGACTAGGGAGTCAGCAATACTTTTGCATCTGCCTCCACAATGGTGGGATTAAAAGCAAATGTGCTGACGTTATGCCACTTAACCCAGCTTTTTTCATGAATCCAGGTTTTTTGCACATGTACAGAAAGCATAATACATGAGGTACCACCATAGTTTACACATAATGTATTTTTTGTAAAGGTATGTTTAGTTTTTTAAATTTTATTTATTTATGTTTTTTTTTTTTTTTTTTTTTTTACTGTCTGTATGTAGGTTTGTGCACCCACTGTCGTGCAACGCACAAAGGTCAGAAGATTTTCTCGGATTTCCCTAGAAATGGAGTTCTCCTGGAAATTAGAGTGCAGATGGTTCTCGAGCTTGTCATGTGGGTAGTCTGGGGAGGAACCAGGTCCTCTGCAAGAGCAGTCAGTGCTCCTAACCGCTAAGGCCCAATGTCTCCAGCCCCATAATATATTTTGATATTTATCCTTTCCTCCCTGAATGGGTTTCTTTTCCTTCCCAAATGAATTAGAATTTGCGAAGTGTTTTATGCCATTTATTTTACAGAAACCTTCGACAGTGTAAATAGAGAGTAAGATCCATAGCTGCAGTGATCATTATATTCAAGCTCTGCTGCATTGATGAAGTCTTAATTCAGAGACAGAAAACAACTAAAATGCATACACACAGAAACTTTTTATCCTTTTCTTTATGTATGAAATATATTAAAACATTAAAATTGTATTTATCCCTTTGACACAAATCCAAAACTGAGCATTTACTTAAGTTCTCCTTTAAAAATAAAGTAATTCCTCGAGAATTTTGTACAATGTGTATTGAGCATATTCAAGCAAACTTGTTTCCCTAGCCTCTCCCAAAACAACCCCACCTCCTCACTGTCTCCCAATTTCATGCCCTTCTTTTGGATTGTTTAATAAGTCACATGTTCCCATTTGAACTGACAATGTACTGTTAGATGTGGTGCTATTCACTGGATTTTTGTCAACCTACTAAGGGCTACACCCTCAAAAAATGTGTCCTTCCCCCAGAAGCCATCAACTGCCAATAGCGTCTCCATTAGACATAGGAGTTCATGAACGCTCTTCTCTTCGTGATGACTAGCTTGATCTCATGAAGGTCTTGTGTAGGCAATCACAGCTGCTGTGCATTCATTAGTGCAGCACTCTTTCCTGTCCAGAAGACACTGTCTTGCTCCAGATTTTTGCACTCTTTCTGCTTTATCTCCCCCTGAGGTGGTCACTGAATCTTAGGGACAGGTTTGGGTGAAATAGCATATTTGTGAGTAGGCATCTCCTCACTTTGACAAATGGTGAGTTTCTACTATGCACTATCTCCATTAATTACTATCCATGGTGCAAAGCATGCCCTTTCTCCAATGAATCTAAACCCTACTAATAACTTAAGAATGACCAAAACTATACCAGGCATGGCTGTGCAAGCCTTTAACCCCAGTACTTGGGAGGTAGAGCCCAGCAGATCCTTGTGATATATGAAGTGCAGCCTAATCTTCATAATGAGTTCTCGACCATCTGCCTCTACAAGAAGACACTCATGTCTTTTTAAAATTTAAGTAAAATTAATTTTTCTTCAAATTGGCAATGATATCACTATCCATTTTCTCTAGTGTGATTGATTTCATAGTATAGGATGTTTAATAACTTAGACTTAGTTGTGAATATTGCTTATTGAGTTCTGTTGCATTGCATTGATTTTGACCAGCATGACTACCTGATAATTCTAATATCATATTTATAAAGTTGAAAATCCAAGAACACTGTATATAAAAAATATAGATAGTATGCTAAATATTTGTACTTGATTCTGGAATTTGTCTTACAAGGTAGAAGGGAATATTCAGAATTTTAATCAAATGTATATATTGTATTTTTATTATTCAAATATTTCTAAAGACAGTGTTTCTGATGCATATTTTATGGATTTATTAAATATCTAATTAACTAAAAAAACTTGGATCTACATATGAACTTTCAAAATTACAATAAAGCAAATATACATAGGCAATCCATATCATCTATGGTTAATAAGCCAATAATAAATTGAATGTATCAATTTATAAGAGTTATTCACATGCCTAGATCTTTTTTCTGCAAGCTGGGTGAACTGTTTTTTCTCAGCTGAGGCAATGGAATCTCAAATACCTTAAATGAAGACCTGATTGAATTTGCACAATTCATACAAGGAAATGCCACCTTATAAGTGGAATTTATCGAATGATTCTGGGTGCATCTGTGTAGCTGGCTTATAGCAGGAAAAATACTTTTGTAAATCTGTAAATCCCTGGGTGTGGGGCTTTTGACTCCTGTCTAATATAAAGGCACTAAAATATATAGTGCACTACTGACCCTCAGTAATTGTTCTGGTGACCCTGCTGCATCCTTTATTGTTGGATTCCAACTGGCTCCAACAAATGACAAGCCTCTGTTGGAGACTTGAGTAGCTACTGCCTAGTTTTCCCAGTTGCATCTCTGCAGGCAAGATTGCTCATGTAAAATGGGCACTTCAGCTAGAAACTCAGCACGATTTAAATGCATAAAGATTACTTTAGATCAAATCTTCACAAGAAATTGTGGTGCAGTCTACTGCATCTTACAATAACCAAATGAGAAAGGAAACCAGCACTCCAGTGACATTCCCACAAGCTGGAGTTTTATTTCAGAAAATGCCTGATGGAAGGAGTGAAAGCGAAGGAAGGACTCTTAGGCTGCTCCATTTGATCAAAAGATAGTACTCATTGCATAACAACAACAAAAGACCAAACTTCAAGGGTATAGACATATAAGGCTTTCCAATGTTCATGTACTTACTCAGATAAATTCGAGGTAGTATCTGAAATGATTGCTACCATGTATTCGTCACTTTTCTGTTGCTGTGATAAACCACCATGAGCAAGGGAACTTATAAAAGGAAGAGTTTATTTGAGCTTACGATTGACGGTTCCAGGGAATTAGAGTCCATTGTGGCAGGAAGCAAGGTGGCCGGGGCTGGAGCATCAAGCCGAGGGTCACATCTCACAATGAGCACAGGAAGCAGAGAGAGAGACTGGAGACCACAAGGCTTGTTAAACTCACTAGGCCCACCGCCAATGACATACTTCCTTCAGCACGGCCACACCTTCTAAGACCTCCAAGAACAGTGCCACCAACTGGAGACAAAATGTCTGAATACTTAAAGCCTATGGGGGACACTCATTCAAATCACCACACTATGCTATATGCAAATTAGTTATGTTGAAGACCCTATTATGCCCTATTCTAACCTGTACCCAGTAGACAGAAATTTTATTTCATTCTGGAGCTGTTCCTGTAAGATGGGATTCACACGTTGTACCTGTACTTTCTCTTCTTGATGTTTTATTTACTGTAAAGCTCAGGTTAATGCTCTTAGTAAGAGGCTGACCCAGATTTCAATTACAGCTTTAGCAATAGCTACTGTTATCCATAAATGAGAATAAATGCTTTCTCCTTAAAGTTTCTAAATTGATGAAACCTATAAAAAATCTCTACTACAATAGTTTTGCTTTCCAAAAATGTTCTATAAATGACATTTACTGAATGTTTCTATTCCGTGATTAGTCAGTCTTCTCAGTCTTCCTCTTTTATTTGTAGCTTGGTTGGTTGAAGTTTATTTAATATTGCATTTTATGTGTTCACACTATCTAGCTTGTAATTCGTATTTCACTTCTTAATTTATCATTCTTCTACTATGCCATTTCAATTTAACAAATAACTGCTTATTTACAATAAAAGTCAATGTGACCAGAGTCACTTCTACATATTGTTGTAGTTTTAAATATCTTCATGATTGCATTAGTTAATCTCATTGTTTTTTCTAATATGAAAATTTAACAATGTCTATAAGAATATGCCATATTACTATAAACCATCTTGGATTTCTGGTGGAAAGGGACAAAGATAATGCTAGCTTAAAAATCAGTAACAAATACTAAAGATAGAAATCTCAGAGTGTTTGCTAAGAATTTCCTTTTGACATCAGAAATCAAACATTTATTCTTTATTGACATTCAGTTTATATAATATAACTTAATGTATTACTTATTTTAGCAATGACAGCACATGCACGCACAGTGAAATATTTCAATTTTCTTGACCTGGTGTTGTTCTTTTTGAAACACTTGGACTAAAATAGAACATTCTACCTGATTATTTGATTCAGAAACTTATTAAGATCTTTGTAAAGAAGCATATCATGGGGAATGTGAGGACAAGGCATTTCATTAATGGTTTATATGAATTTTTCTTTTTTAAATTGAATTTTCATAAATTTTATGCAAAATATTTTGATGGTGTTTAGATCTCCTCTCCTATCTGCACCCCTCATTCTACCCCTTGACCAATTGTATATATTCTAATATAGTCTATAAAATGAGATTAAATGTAATTACCTTCTAAGAAGGGAACACTGACCCAACTAGACAGCATAGGACAGCAAAGGAAAGCCCAGGGACAGGGATAGGATCCTTCTTTCAAGACTGATGACCCAAGGTCTCTGTATTAGTCACTTTTCTCTTGCTGTGATAAAACCACCAGGAGCAAGGGAACTTATAAAAGGAAGAATTTGAGCTTATGATTGATGGTTCCAGGGAATCAGAGTCCATTGTGGTGGGAAGCATGGTGCCTGGGGCTGGAGCAGCAAGCCCAAGGTCACATCTCACAATGAGCACAGGAAGCAGAGAGAGAGAGACTGGAGACAGAAAGGCTTGTTAAACTCACTGAGCCTGCTCCCCACGACATACTTCCTCCAGCATGGCCACACCTTCTAAGACCTCCAAGAACAGTGCCAACAACTGGAGACAAAATGTCTGAATACTTAAAGCCTAAGGGGGGACACTCTCATTCAAACCACCACATTCCACTCCCTGGCCCCCATAGGCTCCTGAACATATAAAATGCAAAATGCATTTAGTTCAACCTTAAAAGTCCCCATAGTCTTTACCAGTCTCAATTCTATTCAAAAAGTCTACTGTCCAAAATCTGTTCTGAGACACAGGCCAATCTATTAACTGTAAGCTCCTGTAAAATCAAAAAAGGCAAATTACATACTCTCAACATACAGTGGAACTGAATACACATTCCCATTCCAAAATGGAGGAATAGAGGCATAGTGAGGAAATACTGGACCAAAACAAGACCAAAAAACAGCAGGGCAAACACAAAGTCCAGTAGCTCCATGTGCAACTTCTGGGGCTTGACTTCCAAAGGGCTAAGATGGCTCAACTCTTCCAGCATACATCTCTTTCTTAGGCTGGTACCACTCCTTGTATGCAGCTCTCCTTGGCAAATATCTCACAGCTCTGGCATCTCGAATGTCCTCTTGGGGTCTCCACTGCCAACCAGACTTCAGATTCACAGCTTCACGCAATGGTCTATCAGGGCTTTCTTTATGCAGTGAAGCCCCGCTGCACTCTGCCTGGCTTTGGATGCTCTCTGAAACCATGGAGGAAGAACTGATGACCCCTTCACTCTTGCAAACTTCATGCCTCTAAAGCCAGCACCACGTGAAAGAAACTGCAGAGTCTGGCTGCAAATTTGGGATGGACCCTGGCCTATTTCAACCACATGTGCAACTTTTCTCTACCCTGAACTTGTTGAAGCAGATGACCCTTTCAGTATTTTCCTTTCAAAAGTTGGAGGATTAGCTGGGTGTAGTCTTGCCCTGAAGGTACTGTTTCTGTTGTTTACTTGTAAATCTTGAGGCCTCTCTTTAATCACTTTAATCTCACTTTTTCCACTGTTTACTTGTAAATAGCTAGGCTTCTCCTTAATCACTTTAGTCTCCTTATCAAAAGGAACCTCTACTTTGCATGTCTTGGCCCCACCTTTAATCTTCCTAGTGCATTTTTCAGATCCAAACTGTATATTCTGCACTTCTTTCTGCCCCATCTGCTCTTCTTCAATGTAGATTTGTACAATATTCACCATTAATAGCCATGCCACCATTTCTACATTAGGCTGTCTTGAAATATCTTCTGCCAAACACATTAGTCCATTGCTTTTCAACTTAGCATCAGGCAAGCATTTGGGCTGTGGGCAAACTGCTGCCAGACTCTTTACCAAAATATCCCAGTTGCTGCCTAAGTCTTTATTTTCCTCTGGAACTACATTTTTTGCAGCAATGCTTTCTTCCAGGCTTCTACTAGAATGGCCCATTAAGCTCTGCTTACAGTAGTCAACAGCTTTTCTAGCCCAAAGTTCCAAAGTCTTCCACATTTATCCAAACGTCCACATGGACAGGTTCATCACAGCCAACAGCCCAGTCTCTGGTACCAAATAACTGTATTAGTCACTTTTCTGTTCCTGTTATAAAACCACCATGAGCAAGGGAACTTAGAAAAGGAAGAGTTTATTTGAGCTTATGATTGATGGTTCCAGGGAATCAGAGTCCATTGTGGTGGGAAGCATGATAGCCAGGGCTGGAGCATCAAGCCGAGGGTCACATCTTGCAATGAGCACAGGAAGCAGAGATAGAGACTGGAGACCACAAGGCTTGTTAAACTCATTAAGCCTGCCCCCAGTGACATACTTCCTCCAGCACAGCCACACCTTCTAAGACCTCCAAAAACAGTGCCACCAACTGGAGACAAAATGTCTGAATACTTAAAGCCTATAGGGGGACACTCTCATTCAAACCACTACAGTCTCATATACTCAGGTTATGTTTATCATGCCTGCTGAAATCTCAAGTTCAACTAGTAAGAATTATATTTGTATTTTGAAATTAGTTATATATGCTGTTACTTTCTTTTGAAAGATATTTAAGTAGGAAGAACCAACCTTATTTTCTGAATTGTATTAAATGTTATCAAATTTGAGAGGATGTTCAACTTCCTTTTGGAATGCTCAATTGACTATAATAATAATTAACTGCGTATTCCTAAACAAATACTTTCATTTATGAATGTGATATAAAATATATGATAATTCTATCACATTATATGATTTCATTGATTTTCTCTGGGTTGAAAACATTTCAGTTAATATTTATTCTGTTCACAGTTATGATAACATTGCAAGAAGAGGCAGGAGATTTGTGGTGCCACTCTGTCATGTGGAGGTGGATGCATGAACCTCGTCCACTGGATTACTGGGAGAAGGGAAGATGCAAGACAGCCACCAGCAGTGGTCCAAAACCTCAGGGCCAAAGGCTGATAACCTTTCCACTTCCCACCTGTCTCATCTAACATCTACACCAGGCAATGCCCTGCTGGCACTCACAGATCCTCTAGGCTGCTGCCTCCTAGGCACTCTACAGCCTAATGCCAGACTGTCACCTGATAGGTGCTCTACAGTCTAATTCCCATGGCACTCACCACAAATCACAGCTGGTGACCTGATAAGTCTCCTTCCAGCCCCACACCAGATTCCCATGTTAGTGGTCTGATGGACTGCCGTACAACCCACTGGCCAAGACTATACAAGCCTGTTGGGCTAAGATTTCATGTGAAAAATAACGGCCAGGATTCCCTGTCTGACTGTGACTGATGGACTCATTTATTCATTCACAACATTCTGTTTTTATAACCAGAATGACATCATGTCTCAGGCCCTGGTTTCAAAACCCCTGTATCATGTTCCATAATATCAGGAGTACTTGTCAATGCCTTTGATCCCAAGGTGTCACAGGTTTGCAAATGCACAGGCAAACCCTGCCTAAGGCCAGGTTTAGGTGTAAACAGACAAGCGAGTAATTTAGCACAAAAGAAGCCACAGGTGGCCTCATTTTTCCCTACAGAGACTGAGTTTGAATATGGCTGCTAAGAGTCCCTTATATGGTATACAAAACCTTCCCATTGAACATCTGACATATGATGAAGTTAGGTTATCAATCTTGTAATTACACTTCTTTATGTGGCAAATAGAATTCTAGACATAATTATTTGTTTCTTTGATCAGTTGGTTTAAAATAAATCAAAAGGGAGAGTATTCCAAGAGAACTGACCTAATAGGGAAACTTTTATTAGAACTAAAAAACAACAAGAGATGTCCCTGGTTTGTTCCAAAAAAAGAAGCTTACTCTGTCGTGGAATATACCACATGATACATACCTAGAAGGAACTCTCTAGGAACTGAATGCAGTCTTGAGCTTTACAAGGGAATCACAATCTTATAGCAGCTGAGAAAAGCATTCAAACATCAACATGAGAAAATGAAAATGGTTCCTTCCTAGCAGAAATTCCGTACAGCTGCCACTTAGATACATATAAATTTAAGATCATTGAAGTATAGACAATTGATCTCTGGTTGATTCTAGACCAATAAAACAAGAGTTAAAATGTGAGCAAGATTTAAATCTGTGGTAATTTATCTGGCAGTAGTAAAAAATGATACACTAAGTCATATTGATATGGATGTTGGTTATTATAACAGAGGTGGCAGAGAGCTGTAATTTACTGATTTCTTCATTCATAAATTAGCAATTATTTCACATGTTAATTGAATATTTTCAAGCTTCTTTGAAGGGTAGCCTTATTAAATTCTGAAAACTGCAATGTTAGGGGCAGTAAAGTTTCAAATGATTTTTGGATCATTTACGAAGAATGCTAATGTTCTTTGTACATTCTGACTGGACTTTTCTAGAATGCACACATTGTTAAACACATTCTTGTCTAATACTCAGGGTGACTGAAGGAAAAGATGACTTAGAAAGTATGAAATATCTTTATCTTTTAAAAAATTTTTATTTATTTTTTAAGGGATTCACAATATAAGTGCACAGATGTTTTCAGATCACATTAATGCTGCTGGGTTTGCCATACAATTAGGTAATTGGCGCTAGCATCCACATATAAGGGATACCATTAGTCGTTTGTTTTTCTGGGACTGTGTTACTTCACTTAGCATGAAATCTTCTAGCTCCATCCATTTAACTGCAAAGCTCATGATGTCATCTTTCTTTACCACTACATAGAACTCCATTGTGTAGATGTAACACATTTTCTCTGTCCACCCATCAGTTGAGAATCTTTATCTATCTTACACTTTGCTGGAGAAAGAAAATTAAGAATAATGCAAATGAAGCTCACTGGCAATAAAGTCCTATAAAAATGGTGTGTCCTTGCTATTGCCATAACCCTTGATTGCCTCCCATAGCTTGAAGTTAAGACGCTATTGATGAAGACAGGACACACTTTAGAGACTGGGTTTGGGGCAATGGAAATGGATCTGACTTTGAAGCCACATCCCCTGAAGGCTAGCTCTCATAGCTTTGGAGAGCACAATACAAGCTGCTAAGGGAGAACATCAAATGATAGTTCAACACCAGCTTTAAGAACAAATATCCAACTGCTTGCAAATCAATTTTATATGAAGGATGCTTGTGCTAAAAAAAAAAAAAAAAGGGACTAGATACTGACATTTGAACAAACTGGGATATAAAATGCTAGTTGTTTTTATTTATTAGTTTTGTATTGGGTTGGTCTCTATATTTTTTCCTGAATATTACAAACATCACAGTGTAACACTTTCCTTTACTTGTAGGACAATTGAAGGAATTTAAGCTTTAAAATTTTTACTTAACCAAATAAGTTAGAAAGTCATAGTCTAGTCATATAAGTTTAAAGAACAAAGTGCTATTGGGTAAAATTTTATTTAGCAGGTACTTCAACTCTGCCCAGCTTTATCCACAAAGTATAGGATCTTTTAAGGCTTAGTGAATTGTTTAGATTAGTTAAAATTTAGGTGTAGGTTTTGGTGGGAAAAGTAATACAATTAAACTAATTGGGAATATAAATATTAATTTGTTTTAATTTATAATTTTGTATTGGGTTAAGGTACACAAATGGCCTCTATATTTTTCTGAATTATACCACATCACATTATAACACTTACTTTACTTGTAGGACAATTTAAGAAACTAAGCATAAATTTCCTTCCCAATACGTAGATCAGTCAATGAGAATTCTGTTGGGTAATTTAATGAAAGCTTATGCATGGCTCCGTTTTTGGGTATTTGTAATACAATTAGGCATCTATTAGGTCACACATAAAAACTAAAAAAAAAAAAAAGGGAGGTGGGAAGATGGGGTATTCCTCTTTTCGTGGGATACAAATGGAAGAACTCTTGGGTTCAATCCTATTGAATAAACTTTTCATCATTTTGAATTTGAACATACAATGGAGAGAGAATGTGTTTGTTCCCACAGGTAAAAATCACCATTCTAAATGCCTGAAAAAGTACAACTTATGTATGCGTTATGCCAGGATGACTGTAGGGAAATGCCATCAGAGATGTTGACCCATCTGAACATTAAATGAAGTGGAACCTCAGACTGCCAGAGACACAGACACTGAGCATCTCTCTGAATAATATTGGGGTTAGCTGTTTTTAATGGACCCTAATGAAGTTTTACCTTCCAGATACTGAGAAAACTTCCGTGACCTCTCCCCTTTATAGGTAAAAGAAAGACATGATGGTAATGAAACCACTCCCTAACTGTAAACTAGAGCTTAGTTTACAGTTTAGTTTAATTGTTACAGTGGTAATTTTCCTATAAAACAGGCACAACACATTAACTGATTGATGATAGGCATAGGAATTGTGAATGGATATTTCTCTATCTAGAGCCAAATTCAATAGTAAATGTGTTTTATAAGTTGTAGTATTAGCAGAATAAATTACCTTACAGGCAAAGCTTCTGATATAGGCAAAGTTGGAATTATTTCCTCCTGTTCAACATACCCAGTAGGAGATGGTGGCTAGGTGGATTAAACCTCGCCCCCACACACAATTATAAAGGCCTTTTGCTATAAGTGGGATATATGCAAGGTGAAAGGCAGTAAATCCCTGTAGTCGAAGACCTGGTGTAAGCAAGAAAAATGTTATTGGATTGACGTTACTTGCTAGCTTACAACTGGCCTCTGAACTGCCAGAGAACATTACCAAAAGCCACTAAAACAATAAAGCATAGAATATCTGGTCTTCCTGAGACAAAGAAAGTCTCCTCTGTCAGTATTAGCTGCACCTCAAATGCCTGGAGATCTGTGCAACAGTGGCAGCCAAGTGTGTGTATATATATATAGTATATTTATATATATAGAATAATATAGTAATATTCAAATCTATTTTGCTATTAGCTCTCTCCTTTGGAGGAATAACATATCACAGCGGATGGCTAACAAGCTGATATTTGTAAGGTTATGGTGTTGCTCTCCCTCTTAGAGATGAAGCGGCCACCGAGGTCCTTAGCTAATTCTATGAAAAGTTTAATTCAGTGTAGCTGGGGCTAGGCTTAGGGGAGAGAGAGAGCCAAGTACAGAATGGAGTCTGGCTTGGGAATTAAGGGATAAGGTGGGAATGGGATTCAGTGAGGATGGGGGTGGGTAGAGCAATGGCGGAAGGATGTCCTGAGTAATCGAGTCGGTGGCCTGCTTTAAAGCATAACCAAAGGCGTACGCCTGGTAGAGCAAGGTTTCTTGGACCTTCCGTTCTTAGGTGTCGTCTGGAATTCCAATGGGCTTCTGGCATCCTCATCAACTGACATTACCAGCCTTTTGTTGTTGGTTAAGGGAACAAAAGTGCTGGAGGGTCGTGTCTTCTGTAGCGTGCTTTCAGAGCTGGTCGAGGGGCAGAAGTCATGCGGGGAACGTATGCTGTCTCTTGTCTGGAGGGTTGAAATCCCGGTTCCCATTTTGGCTGCGATTGTGGGGGTCTCTGCCCAGTGGGTTTGTGTCCGAGATTGATTAGTGGCCAATAGTACTTAGTGGATGTTTCTCCTCTGCAACTGAGAGAAGAAGCTGGTTAAGTCTTACATGTGTATACCAGTGCAGGGATCAACAGGGGGCTACATGGTGCATTAGCAATTGGAGGCTCCGGTCTAGGGAATGTAGAGAGAAAAAGGATGTGTACCCTGGTTTGAGAAAATGTGGAAAATTGTTTTATGTACACAGAGCTATAGAATGGAGGGCAGCACTTTAATCACGGGAGTCCAGAAATGAGGAGCATAACCATCTGGTGGTCAGCTAGATATAAAGGTGGTAATTTTCTGGCATGGCACTGGTTAGTGCGTTAAATCGTGTCATAACTATCTCTGCAGATATTGTTCTAATGATCCACAGGTAGATTCTGCTTAGGACATCAGATAGGTCTTCTCACTATTCTCTGATAATAACTTATTTCATTTTCTCTTCTTTAGATTACAGTCTCCTGTTGGGGTGTTTAAAACCACACAGTTAGCTCAGATAAATGAAGTTTGTTTTGGTGTTAAGGTCAGTTGAGGTTCTGGTCCTTAAGGGGTCACTCAGGCCTTGCGCCTGGCTCTCTTCACCAGTTCCATCTATGTGAGGACAAGGTCAGGACTTGCTGGACCAGAGCTTCCCTTTGAAGCATGAGGAGTCTCTCCTCTATATGGACTTTCCTCCTTTGACTGAACACTGGCAGGATGAAGTCCTTTTAAGTGAATCTCCAAGACTTCCCTGGCTTAGGATGACTGGTGACTCACTGCCACAGAACATGTACAAAGTTTCGGATGCAGGACCCTAGGACCCAAGTCAACCTCAGAGGGTAGGGACCAAAATAT
This sequence comes from Rhizomys pruinosus, assembly GCA_009823505.1. Lineage (NCBI taxonomy): Eukaryota > Metazoa > Chordata > Mammalia > Rodentia > Spalacidae > Rhizomys > Rhizomys pruinosus. The sequence continues at coordinate 2,200,775 of VZQC01004974.1, forward strand.
TGTCCCATCAAATCCCTCTTGCCAAATCAGATTGGAGCTTTAAGTGTGGTTGCTAAACCTCCAAGAGGATTGTTTGAATTAACTTGGTACATTAATTACCATACAACTCCTAAGTAAAACTTGAACATTGACTTAAGCATTGTTAATAAATTCTTAATGGCTGTGGCAAAAATATTTTGACTAATAATAAAAGCTCATGGTAGTAGCCTGGTAGTGGCTGTAGCACAGGCTAGGAAAGGATGTTATTTACTGGCTTGTGTTGCTGTCTCGTATTCAGCCTATTCTATACAATATAGAAATATCTGGCCAAGAATGGCATTGCCCACAATGGGCACAGGCTAGTCCAATGAAGGCAATTATAGAGGTTTCTCAGCTGAGGTGTATCAAGTTGACATTAAACCTATGCAGTAAGTCATACAATTTCTTTAAAGTCTGTGAAGGTCATTCAAGTACTCAAAGTACAATGATTTAAACCATGCAAGGCAAAAGTTTCTAACAACATAGGCCATGAAACAAACCCAAGATAATAAAGGGGTTAAAAACAGTACCTTCTCAAATGAAGACCATGCCACTTGTCCCCAGATTTTGAATTATAGCTTTGAAAAGGAAAAGGAAGGGGGAGGCATTGTCACATACCAGCAGCAGGCAGATAATACTTAGGGCTCACCCAAATTGGTTACACTCGGACTGTCCGTTTGGTCACCGGAAGCAAAACCTAATTTTTCCCAAAGATATTAAAAGTAACATGTGCAAAGTTTAACAGATATACAAAACAATATTAGTATGTATGGGTAACTCTATATATGTCTGTTTCACTTGAGGCTGTAACTAGATATATAGTACCTGGTAGGTGGAGCACAATTTCTTGTATATGCCATAATTACATTATAGAATTTTTAAAAGTGAACAGTACTTCATGCATACACTCATAAATAAGGCTCTAATAAATACATTTGGCGATGACACTTTGTAAAGTTTGTGCTAAGCAAAGGCACATATATTGTAATCATACAGATAGATCTTAATATGCTGTTTAACAATGTCATACACACACATTTATGCACATATTTCTTTAAGAGATTTTATCCTAGCAGTTGTATTGAACCATCATATGCATTGGAAAAAACACCTTTAGAAACATTATTTAAAACATGCAGCTCTGATTAATTGTGCTGCCAAGGCTAAGATGACATCTTGCACCTTTGGTTTTAAAACTATGATCTTATTGAAATACTTTAACAAGTGATGGAAAACAGAATTATATATAATAATTAAAGAA